>JARBWK010000006.1:11786909-12046597 GCA_030556195.1 Anolis apletophallus | reverse complement strand
AAGGAAGGAAGGAAGGAAGGAAGGAAGGAAGGAAGGAAGGAAGGAAGGAAGGACGGACCTTATTCAATCTTTGTACAATCCTGGCACATTATTGAGTTTAGCCCACCCCATACTTAGCATCTTTATAAACTGTAAACAAGACATAATGGTTACACAGCAATGCTTCGTGTAATGACAGAGTCAATAATGCTAAATTGCAACTGAATAAGCTCTCTGCATTAATACTAAAATAACTCACCACAAATGAAAGGAAAATGTGTGTGTGAGGAAGAATGTGGAGAGACCAATCCAACAGAGGTACAATGAGAATCAGCTATTTTTCTTTGAAAATGTTACAGGTGGACAAGTAATGTTTTTATGCTCAGACAGTATTTAGGCCAATGCTGCAATGGTTCTATATGTGGGGGTGTCTTTTTTATCCGCTGCTATTGAATCCTTTTAACTGGAGTTAAAGGAATTGAAAATAACCTTTGAAGGTGTGGGTATGTTCTAAGTGGTGATGCCCTTATCAGTGGCAAAGTGAATTCATGTTTACTTATATCCTTTCTAACCTTTTCTAACTCATATTTATTAAGGGGGAGATTTTCTCCTGGTGTAAACCATGGAAGGTATCACCCTCCTTCTAGTTATTATGTTGGGTCTCCATATATCCTACTAATCTATAACATAGGAACGTCAGTCCTGAAACAATAAGTTGAGCAGGGGGTAGGAATTACTTGTATGACCTAAAATAACAACTTCATAACCTCTGGAAGGGCAGTTTAGCAAATTGAAATAATAAATAAATAAATAAATAACCGTATTGTCAAAGGCTTTCATGGCTGGAATCACTGGGTTGTTATAGGTTTTTGGGGGGCTATATGGTCATGTTCTAGAAGCATTCTCGCCTGACGTTTCGCCTGTATCTGTGGCAAGCATCCTCAGAGGTTGTGAGGTTTGGTGGAAACTAGGAAAATGGGGTTTATATATCTGTGGAAGGTCCAGGGTGGGAGAAAAACTCTTGTTTGTTGGAGCTAGGTGTGAATGTTTCAGTTGGCCACCGTGATTAGCATTTTGAGAAAGAAATTGAAGAAACATTATTTGCTCCATCTTTTTAGGTGATGTACTACTTCAACCAGAGAAATCAGCCATAGCAGAGCACCTGATGAACAAGCCTGCAGACAGCATATTATTTCAGAACACAGAAATGTTGGACCACTCTACCATATCAGGCTACACAGAGTAGCCATTGAAATTCCCACACATGTGGACAATTTCAACAGAAAGGAAAAAACCATGAAAACGAACAAAATCTGACTGACCAGTACTAAAAAACTCTAAAATTATTATAACAGTAAATAAAAAACAAAATTCAAACACAGGAGAACTTCAGACAAGAAACAATCAGGAATACCTAATCACTTCTCAACAAAGGAATTTCCCAGGCAATAACAAACCACACCTAAAAACTGTCAGGCCATCAAATGCTAAATTCAGCATCCTAGAATACTTCCAGCATATCTGGGGAATGGCGCTCCATGCCAGCCATCACACAATGCTGTGAGACTTCAGGTAGAAGCCCCGCCCCCAACTGCAGTAGAAGCATCCTTGGCCGTATGTGAGAGCTGTGCATGGGACAATGGATTCTGTGAAGCCAGGCAAAGCAGGACACTTCACCTGGCCTTTGTGAATAAGGTCAACTCATCGAGCTGGGCCAGCAGTATCATCTACAACTTGGCTTCCTGTACACTAATGACAATTTCTGGGACATCTTCAAGGGCAATCTCCAAATGGAACACACAACAAGACGTTTTCAGGGCATTGAAGAGATTTTCATAATTTGTGGATCATTTTGCTTGTTCATGTTATTTATCTAGTCAAACAATTGAGGCAAATGGGGGCAGAGTGCTTGTCGTGTGTTCCACCAAACCCATGTAGCTCTCTCTCTCTCTCTTTTATCAATTCCTGCCATCTTGCAACTATGATTCACATGCCATTGCCCATGCTGGGTTTATTTCTCTGCTCCACCCCCTTTGTTTATGTGTCATTTTCTAAAATGTCTTTTAATTTTGCTCAGAAATTAATCTACCATAGTGCTAGCCTCTGTTCAGTTTCAATGTCATTCCTCCGTCCAGCTGTACTTCTGGAAGAATTAAACAGCCTATTGCCCTGTCACTCATTTGTGGCCTGCTGAGAGACCAAAGGGAAGAGACACTGTCACAGATTCATCAGTGTACACCATGCTTCCTTCTTCCTAGAGAAGGAATCATGGCACAAGGCAGCAATTAACTTCACTGAGCCACAAGTTCATAAATTAGGAGAGGCACTGCAGCTCAACTCCAGAGTAAAATTGGTATGTGGGGATTAATTCAAAGCTGAATCTGCTCTACAGGCAGACTAGGTAGCTTCCTAAGGGGACAGAATAAAAGGGGCACAATGGCACACCACACCATACCAGGGAGTCTCGGGAGATCAATGATAAATGCATGAAGCAAGACCTGAATTTCTCTACTGGATCATCCCAAATTGGTGATTCCATTTTATGACCATTTTCATAACCTCTAGTGACAATTTCCTAGTTTTTCAGGGGCCACTTTTCACCTTGACTCATCTATGGAAAAGACAATGCGCTTTTGTTTTGTTGTACAGTCTAAACCTTGTGGGATTTAGAATAAAGAATGGAGGGGAAACATAAAGTTGGGATACTCCATTATGCTTGCATTCATAGCTTTCCTTCTTTCTCTCCCTCTTTCTTATTGTAAGCAACTTTGAATCCCTCTTTTGAGACAATGTCGAATTGTAAGATTATACAGGAAAAAGATAGACAGACAGACAGACAAAAGATAGATAATATTCCAGAATATATTTCCATTGTATTATGCAACAAAACCTCGAAATCTGAAGGAAAACTGGTAAATCAAGGACTACCTTGGCCTATTCTTTTCTCACCTTAATAAAACTTTCCTGATTTCAACTGTAATCAATCCTTCCGACCGTGACCAGTGACAAACTGCTCAATTGGAGAACGAAAGCAAGATACGCGCCATGGACAGCTGGGTTCTTAATTGGCTGCCAAGGACCAGACTGTAAAGCAAATGACAGGACAAGTAGCTATGGAGGAAGGGAACTTGTGAGATCAGCCCAATCTATTTAACATGCATTATGCCGCTGTTATTATGGAAGCGACTGAGCGAGCAATAGAGATATGTGGGGAAATCAATGCCACTTGCTGCTTCATAAGTACATCTCATCTTCTCAAATGGAGTGTCTTGGGATGCTGGCAGTTGATGCTGTGGCTTTGGGATGCTGGCACACCAGGCATTTTTAGGATAATTTGAAGTCTGCCAGCTTTTTGGAAAATAATATTGTGTCAGACACAGGCTATAAACAAAATGAATGGCCTGGCTCTCAGGGTCTTACTTGTACAAGATTTTTGTAGTAGGGTTGGGGTGGGAAGAGGGAAGCTGCATCCTCCCTTTTGCAGAGTGAACATACATATATAATGGTTAGTGTGTTGCTTTTGTGCTGAGTGCTTTTTGCATAGGATTCAGGTTATTTGGTTGTGCAGGCTTTATATTCCCCTAAGGTAGTGTTCCCCAACCAGTGTGCCAGGGCACACTAGTGTGCCGTGAGCGATCATCAGGTGTGCTGTGGGAAATTGGAATCTCCAATACCCTTTCTTCCCCTTCCTGCCAAACACTTTTTCTTCTCCACTCGGGCTCCCTTCTTCCCAGCCTCGCTTCTGCTGCCATTTTGATCTAAGGGGGCAGCGTGAGCGTGTTCAGGAGGGGAGGGGGGAGGAAGATGTGACCCATGTGGGCGCAACTGCGCAGATTCACCCCATGTCTTCCTCCCTCCCCCCCCCTTCCCTTCCTGAGCCTGTGAGGCAATGTGAGGCTGGGAAAGCCCAAGTGCAGAGCGAGGCTGGGAAGAAGAAGGGAAGGGGAAGGGGAGGAAGAGGTCTCTCTCAAAAGCTGGCATGGACAAACTTGTACCTTCCTGGTGTTTTAGACTCCAACTCCCACCATTCCTAGCAGCCTCAGGCCCTTTCCTCCTCCCCCTCAGCCACTTAAGGAGGAAAGGGCCTCAGGCTGTTAGGAATGGTGGGAGTTGAAGTCCAAAGCACCCAGAGGGCTGAAGTTTTCCCATGCCTGTTTTATGGTCCTTAAAGTGCTGATCCTCCTTCCAACATGTGATTCTGAGAGAGAGAAACTGGCAGCTGTTGAGCAAGACCTTTGTGTGTGTCTTTCTGCCATTCCTGCCAGGATATCTAAGTTGTGTTCATCAAAACAGGCCCAGGATTCACACTGAGTGTATAAATACATTTAAAACATATTAACTATATGTATTACTGTGTTAGAGTGTCATTTTGTGTCATTTTGGTTGGTGGTGTGCCCCAGGATTTTGTAAATGTAAAAAATGTGCCGCGACGCAAAAAAGGTTGAAAAACACTGCCCTAAGGAATGTCAACCACTGCTGTTAGAACACCTACAAAGCTGGCTACCAATTCTTAAAGGATTAGATAAAATTAAGCATGTATACTAAACATTGTGTTATGGTTTAGGAAGTATTGCCAGGTCAAAACTAGAATGTCTATGCCATAAAAAAGGACAATTTTGTCAAGCACTTCAATGACACACAGAAAAATGACATCTGGTAGAAATTCTTCTTTTTTTTTACACAACTCCAAGAGAATAGACACTCATAACAGAAAGAGCTTGCTGTCTAGGGAATATACCTTCACAACTATACTGGACATTTGAGCTTTCGAGTGTCAATCCATTCCTCCCCACTTCTCCTCCTCTTCCTATCTTCCTCTTCCTTTGGCAGTTGAAAATGAACAAAGCTCCCTGCAGGCATGTGTCTGACATAAAAGCTTCCCACCTCAAGCACTTTCCTGAAGGCTGCTATGTTCTTCTTCCCCAGATGGAACAGGAAGTAGAGGCGGAGGGAGTGGGCAAGACTGACATGCTGAACCCACATTGCATTTATAAGCATCCTTGTCTATCAGTTCAACTGTGAAAGCCTAGCAGAACATCTCATCCCATGTAGCCCAGAATATCAAAGCGGACCATCCACAATATCTGCTTTGAACTGGGTTATCTGAGTCCACACTGCCATATAATCCAGTACAAAGCAGATAATGTGGGATTTTATATGGCCATGTTAATCCAAGGTTGGAGTTAAAATTTCTGGAAGTAACAATACCCTAGATATGCAGATGATACCACTTTGATGGCTGAAAGCAGAGAGAAACTGAGGAGCCTTCTAACCAAGGTAAAAGAAGAAAGTACAAAAGCTGGGTTGCAGTTAAACATTAAAAAACCCAGATTATGGCAACCAAACTGATCAATAACTGGCAAATAGAGGGAGAAAACTTGGAGGAAGTGACAGACTTTGTATTTCTAGGTGCAAAGATGACTGCAGATGCAGAGTGCAGCCAGGAAATCAGAAGATGTTTACTTCTTGGGAGGAGAGCAATGACCAATCTCAATAAAATAGTGAAGAGTAGAGACATCACACTGGTAACAAAGATCCACATAGTTAAAGTAATGGTATTCCCCTTAGTAACCGATGGATGTGAGACCTGGACAATAAGGAAGGCTGAGCGAAGGAAGATAGATGCTTATGAACTGGTGCTAGAGGAAAATCCTGAGAGTGCCTTGGACCGCAAGAAGATCAAGCCAGTCCATACCTCAGGAAATAAATCTCGACTGCTCACTGGAGGGAAGGATATTAGAGGCAAAGGTGAAGTACTTTGGCCACATAATGAGAAGACACGAAAGCTTATGATGCTGGGGGGGAAGGAAGGAAAAAGGAAGAGGGGGCAACCAAGGGCAAGACGGATGGATGACTGGTATGACTCTTAAGGAGCTGGGGGTAGTCATAGCCGACAGGGAGCTCTGGCGTGGGCTGATCCATGAGGTCACGAAGAATCAGAATCGACTGAACAAATAAACAACAAATATGGCAGTGTAAAAAGGGAAGGGGGAATGTGGAAGGGGCCTCAGAAAAACAATTTCATCAGACTCTTTAAAATCACATTGGTCAAGAGCATGAGATGTAGCTATGAAAAGTGGACACCGTGGTCCCTCCAATTTCACTGGGGTTAGGGGTGCAGGATTTCCGTGAAAGTGGAAAAACTGCAAATATTATTAATCCCTAATAGCTCATAAAGCCACACTTGAGGACCTAGGGATTCCTAGAAAGACTTAAAGGCGTGCCAAATTGCATTAATTCTATCATGTAAATGAACTTGTACTCTGCATGTGTCTAATGGTAGGGAAAACATACACAAAATACATGCAATTTTTAATTCAGATCTTGTAAAAAGTAGAAAACTCACTGATGTTTGAAAAAACACAAATTGCCCAAGTCATCCCTACAGACTTCCTTCATTTCATCCATTTGAGTTTCCCTAAATGGACTGTTTGCAATGTTTATAACTGGCATCATTAACAGATATATCCACTTTATTTTGACCTCTACAATATAGAAACATACCCTAGTTTTTCCATTCTTTTCCTAAGGTTCCAAATATCCATTACTTGTTCCTTGTGCCTTTTTCAATCCAGCCTAGCCCCTAAAGACTCATATGTCATGGATCGCAGGAAAAGACTGTCATTCCCTGATATTTCATCATTTCCCTAGAAAGGAAGTGCATGGCAAAGCAAAGCTCCACGAAGCATCAGAGGAAAAGAAATGATAATAACCATTCAGCTCAAACTCTATGGGTTTTAAAGTCTGCTGGGGTAAAATTAACTTGGCAATTAGCAATGTGAATTGGTGCTCTAATGAGCTGAAGTCCTATAAAGCTCTGGAAGAAAAGAGATGGCTAATTATAATGGATGGGGTGGAGATCCCAAGTAACTTGCTCTCGGAGGGAGTTAACACTCCAACATGAAGAATATTTGAGAGCAGAGTGGGGGATTTTTTTTCTTTCCTAGGAATGGATGCAATCAGACAAGGTAGAAGTAAGTGAATGGTGAGTAAATGTATTCGTGATTCTGGTGGCAAATGATTACTTCTCTCTTCTCCACCCGGTTATGATTATGATTATATCCACCATCTTTTGAAAAGATAGAAATAACAATTGTAGAGAAAAGCTAGAGATAAGGATTGCTATCCACTGGGCTTTTTTGTTATTGTAATGGAGACCCTTGGAAACAAACAATTCCCTAAAGTGGGAATTTTCTCTGTAAATTACTCAGATTTTGTTGACCTCTTCAATCCCAGACTATTGGTAATTGTGGCTGGGATATCTAGGGGTTGAAGTCCAAGTGAAAAAAAGTTACTTGTTGAAGGTATGGTTGTCAGTTGAGATCCTACAATATACAATCACACCATTAAATGGTGGTTATACTACAGCCCTGGTCCTTGAGCACTCTAACTGAAGGTCAGCTGTGACCAGCAGTGCTGCAGAATTCGAAAAGGCATGAATGGAGGACAAAAGGGAGAAATGTGTCAAGAGAAAGGTGCATCAAGCCAACCCTGACCAGGACCACCTTCTACCTGGAAACTGATGTCCTCTCTGTGGGAGAATATGGGGATCAAGAATAGGGCTCCACATCCACCTACAAACCCACTGTCAAGACACTAGACTTGGAGGACCTTCATCCCCAGGCTACGAGAGATCGCCTAAGTACAGCAAACATTTGCTGAATAAGAAGGAATACTCAAAGGTGATTTTGCCAACTCCTAACTCCAAAATAAATCCTATAGCACCTGGTATTTGCTGGTGATCCCTCATCCAAGAATTAACCATACCTTACATTCCTTAGCTTTCAAGATCAGATGGAATCTGGTACCTTTAGGCGGTAATCTAGGAATTGTGTTTAATCCTTGCCTAAAATAGTTTCATTTCCAGTAGTGATTTTTGCTCTTTGGTTTTGGCTTCTGTGTTTTCTTTACTGCTGTGGGCATTTTGTGCAGTTCTCTAATTGGTTTTTACTGTTTTTATTGTTTGCAGTTTTATTATGACTGTTCGCAGCCCTGGAGCTTTTCATCTCCAGGAAACCAGGGCAGGATAGCAATTTTTAAATAAATAAATATGTCAGATGCTCCAAGCAGCTGTAAAATATATTACAAAGAAAATTTGTTCATATCTTTGTGAAGGAAGAATCCTATAAGTGATCAAATAATAGTCCATTTCCCTGTCTGCAGTAACAAAAAAAAAGTATTTTATGGAGTAAATTTTCTAGAGACAACAAAGAAAAATAGAAAATGAATTTTCAAAAAAAAAGACAAAGGGGTTATTTTCTTGACTAATTATATCAGTTTTATTTATTGCTTATTTGCTTTCTTTGCCATTTTCCCAGGCTTGACTGGCAGATTCAATTGGGATTCTAACTCCATTTTGGATTTGAACTGTTGCTGATGAGGCTAGTTCCTGGGACCTATTGTGGGTGAGGTCTGGGTGACAGAGAGGGCTCAGCCTACTTGACAGGCTCCATCTCCTAACATCATTACCCCTTGGCTAGGCATAATGGGAGTTACCGCCCAAGAAGAAAGCTGAGCCGTCTGATTGGTTAGGAGGACAGCCACAAGTTGAAGCCCAGCCAGATTTGGCACTGATGAGAATTGACGTTGGTCAGGTATGGAGCTGATGGGAGTGACAGACCATCATCACTACATTTTTTGAAGAATTCCATTACATGGTTTTGCTTTCTTGGCTTTTCTTCGCGAATGAAGATTCAGGAAGGACTCATCCCATGCTTTCTACAAGCGCGTTGATGATTCGGAGGTTGGATGTGTCCTTCGAGCCTGCACAATGGATTTTTCTGGTGGAGCGCAGCGTGCACAGAACTGGCCTCACCCTTTAAACCAAAGGTTCGTCTGCCGGGGCCTAGCAAGCTTGGATGGTGGCAGCGAGGTCCTCAGGTCGTAGGTTTGGTTCAAGTTTCCTTCTCTTAGATGGTTAACCTTACAGACGAGCACCATCTGCCCGGGTTTGAAATCAGTTTTTCTTCTCTTCGGATGGTTGCCAAAAGGCTAGAGAGCCCATCCTACCTGTTGAGGCTCTTTGTCAGACCCTTCGGTTGTGACCTGTCTGGCATGGGAGGCCCTACCGGCGGCTATTATGCCACCGCCAGCCTAGCTCACAACTTCATTAAGGTACACAAGCCTCTCCCCCACAACAAGAGGGTGCCAAAGGAGAGGTTTAACAGAGTAATTAATTGTAATAGAGGTTTTTGCCTGTGTTTATATTATGTCAAGGGTAGGCAGAAGTGGATGTATATGATTGGCTGATGCATTGCCGTGGTTGTGAAGCCTCTGCAGTAGAAATGTATCCATTTTAGAGTGGCTAGCAGGAAAAAGGGGTGGAGCTAGCAGAGAAGAAAAGAGGGGGCATTTTAAAAATGAGCCAGTCTCTAGCCAGGGAGCTAGAGAGAAGAGGTACATAGTTTAAGTTTGACTTCAGCCGTGATATTGCAGCAATAAAGAAACCATTTTGAATTAATCTCTAGTCTGTGAGCTAGAGGAAAGAAGATCTTTGTATAGGATATTGCCTTCAGTTATGATACTGAAGTAATAAAAGACTAATTTGTGGCTAAGTCTTCAGTCAGGAGGAACGGAGAGAGAGAGAGAGTTCTTTAAGAATAAGTTTCATTCAGGATGTTAATGGAAAGAAGTGTCTATAAGATATGTTAACCAGTCAGAAGACTGAGAAGGAATTTCATTTGAAAGAGAAGGAAGTTACCTAACCAAGTTGACATAAGCCTAAATAATAATAAAAATAATATACTGTTCTGAAAGTTATATACCAACAGTTTGATGTATTCACAAGAGTAAAAGACATACTGTATGTAATAATATTCAAGTGAAAGTGAAGAAAAGTACTGTGTAACAAAAACGCTTTATGTGCACAAGAATTCATAAATAAACATTTCTTTGTTTCATCTAATATATTAGAGCCCCGTGTCAAGTTACCAGGCTGAAGATACATTCCTTAAAGCCAGCTGAAGAATATTTTGAAGCTACATACTGATTACAGTATTGGTTATACAACAAAGAGATATATAAAGACACCAAGCAGCTGAGTTTCTGAGAGGTTTATTCTTCTTAAACCCCTTTACCAGCATCATTGCCTTGGTGCTTACATACACATTTAATTTTACTGGTGTCTTTACTGTTCTTGTTTTCATCTGTTATCAGGAAACTGCTTTATCTATATCACTATTACACAGGACATTCTTCCTAATCTTAAGTTATAATATCCTTTCTTATAACCCAAACTCATTGTTTCATTTTATACTCTCTGGAGCAGCACAAAACAAGCTTGTCCCATCTTCTACATGACAACCCTTCAGCAGGCCCGGATTAACACTTTTTGCACCCTAGGCCACACTTTGGAATTACGCCCCCCCCCCACACACACACACAGCACTCAGACCCACACTTGGCTGGATTTTGCCATGGTACCTCCGGAACAGAAGAGAAAGGCAGGTAGGCACCATCCCGCCACCTCCAAGGTCCCCATGCATTCCCACCATCTTGAAAGCTCCGTTGTGCTCTGAAGGTCTCTTCGGGAGTCGGGACGCTTGGGGAGAGCGCAGCAAGTGAAAACACACTCCAAAGGCACGCACGAGAGAGAGAAAGAAAGAGCGTGCACGAGAGAGAGAGAGAGCATGAGAGAGTGAGCGCATGAGAGAGAGAGAGAACAAGAGAGAGCGCGAGAGAGAGAGAGAGCGCGTGTGTGTGAGAAAGAGAGAGCACGAGAGAGAGCACGAGCGAGAGAGAGCACGAGCGAAAGAGAGAGAAAGCGAAAGAGAGAGAAAGCGAAAGAGAGAGAAAGAGAGTGTGAGAGTGCGAGAGAGAGAGCACAAGAGAGAGAGCGCAAGAGAGAGAGTGCGCGCGTGAGAGAGCGCGAGCGAGATAGAGTGAGAGAGAGAGTGAGTGAGAGAGAGAGCATGAGAGAGCGCGAGAAAGAGCACACAAGAGAGAGAGAAAGAGCGTGCACGCGAGAGAGCACGTGAATGAGAGAGAGAGCGCGAGAGAGAGAGCGCGAGAGAGCGCGCGAGAGCACGAGAGAGCGAGAGAGAGAGAGAGCACGAGCGAGAGAGCGAGAGCGAGAGCGAGATGGAGCAGAGACTGCCAGGAGAAGAAGCAAGGAGGGCATGAGAAAGGGGAAAAGAGGGGTGCGGACCAGGGTTTTTTTGGTCCGTGATCTGCTCCCCCCCCCTCGGCTTTCGCCCCTAGGCCATGGCCTCGCTGGCCTTATGGGTAATCCGGGCATGCCCTTCAGATTTTTAAAAATTCTGCTTTGGTTACTATTAGTTAGAATAATATGTACAGTTCTGGCCACCGAAGTTCAGGAAATATATTGACAAGCTGTGAGGTGTCTAGAGAAGGGCAAACAGAATGATAAGTGGTTTTAAAACCAAGCCCTATGAGGTGAAGACTTAAGGAGCTGGGTATATTTAGTGTGGATAAAATAAGGTTAAGTGGGGATATGATAGATCATATATTTAAATATTTGAAAGAATGTGTAAGATAGATCTATGTAACATAGATCAAGATTACTTTTTGCTGTTCTGGAAACTACACCGACCATTTTGTAAAAGAGGGAATTTTAGCAGGTATAGTTTGTCACACAATCTACACTTGATGAAATTTCTCCACTAATTTAAAAGGTACCGGAGCCTTGTCCCTTATTTCACCTGAGAACTTTAATGAGCATATGAGTTAACAAGTTCTCAGGGGGGAAATGCTTTTGTCTAGTTTTGTTTTGCTTTTTGGTGAAGTTCAAGCAGAACAGATATGCCCCTTTCTGTTTCTCACAGGTCATAATGTTCCTTTTAGTCGAAACTGTATTTTTCTTCCTCTCTTCTGTCTTTTCTTTTGTATTTTAATTGCAATCTGCTCAATAATTCATTGGTGAAACCTTTTAAAATTGAAATGTTTCTGATCAATTGATTCACACTGCATACGATTGAAATTCTGTAATCTTTGGAAGGACATCTCAGGGTTATAGTTGTGTTGTTGTTCTTATCATCAAACTTTAGAGTTGGAAAGTATCCCAAGGACCATCTAGTCTTCCACCCATTTTGGGTCATTTCCAACCTATGGTGACTGTAAGATGAACTCTTCACAGGATTTTCTTGGCAATATTTGTTCAGAAGAGAGTCGAGAATGTGATTTAGAGGAAGAAAAGGCTGAAGGAAGAAAAGGGAGGCTACATCTTCTTCTGGAAGGGATTGCCTGAAGAAGACCAAAGAACGCACAAAGTTGGCTTTGCTATCAGAAATGATCCGGGAAAGCATCTGACTGAAGCACCCACTGGCATCAACGAATGATTCTCAACCCTCCGAACTGAACTTTCCAAAAAGCAACAAGCAAACATAAGTGCCTATGCATCAACACTAGATGCTAATGAAGACATCAAGTTAAAATTTTACAGTCAGCTGGACACCGTCCTATCAGAGATACCTAAGGAGGACAAGATCATCCTCCTGGGGGACTTTAATGCAAGTTTCGGGCGAGACTTCGACTTGTGGCCAGGGACCATAGGAAAAGTAGGATGCCAATTGAGTAGGATGCCAACTCAATTGGCATCCTACTTCTCACCAAATGTGCGGAACACAACCTTATCATCACCAACAGGCTCTTTCATTGGAAAAACAAGTTCAAGACATCATGCAAGCACCCCCGGTCAAAGCATTGGCACCTCTTAGACTACGTAATCACACATGCCAGAGACCGCCGTGATGTGCTTCTCACAAGAGCCATGACAGGTGCTGACGACTGCTGGACAGACCATAGGCTAATCCGATCACGATGGCTATCAAGATCGCCCACAAGCGCAGACTCTGAGGAAGAAAGACAAGGCACTAAATGAACACCCAAGCCCTTCAGGAGCCCTCCAAATGAGCCCTTTTCCAAACAACACTCAAGGACCATCTACCCATAGAACACCCTGAAAATGTTGAGGAACATTGGAACAAACTGAAGAACTCCATCATCACAGCCTGCAAAGAAACTATTGGATATCAAACCAAGAAGCATCAAGATTGGTTTGACGAAAATGACAACGAGACCATGCAAAGACATTTGACACAGTGAATCGCAGTGCTCTCTGGACCATCCTCCAAAAAATTGTGTGCCCTAACAAATTTGTGAACATCCTGTGGCTCCTCCATGATGGCATGATGGCAACAGTCTTGGACAACAATGGCTCCCAAAGTGACCCATTTAAGGTGGAATTAGGTGTCAAACAGGGACGTGTTATTGCCCCAACTTTATTTTCCATCTTTATTGCTATGATACTTCCCTTTGTTGATGGGAAGCTTCCCACCGGAGTGGAAATCATCTATCAGACAAATGGCAAGCTATTTAACCTCAGCAGCCTGAATACCAAAACCAAAATTACAACAATTTCTGTTATAGAACTCCAGTATGCTGATGACAACACTGTCTGTGCACATTCAGAAGAAGACCTACAAGCTGCTCTAAACACCTTCACAGAAGCATACGAGAAGCTTGGCCTGTCATTGAACATAGAGAAAACCAAAGTGCTCTTCCAGCAGTCGCCAGCCAATCCCTCTCCAATGCCAGTAACACAGCTCGATGGTGTAATATTAGAAAATGTTGACAATTTCTGCTACCTTGGCAGCCACCTCTCCACAAAAGTCAACATTGACACTGAAATTCAACACCGCCTAAGCTCTGTGAGTGCAGCTTTTTTCCAAATGAAGAGTGTTTGAGGACTGGGACATCCGTAGAGATACCAAGGTGCTTGTTTATAAAGCTATTGTCCTCCCAACCCTGCTATACACCTGCGAGACGTGGACTGTCTACAGACGTCACATGCAACTCCTGGAACGATTCCATCAGTGCTGCCTCTGGAAAATCTTGCAAATCTATTGGGAAGACAAGCGGACAAATGCCAGCGTGCTGGAAGAAGCAAAGAGCACTGAAGCGATGGTCCTCTGTCATCAACTCTGCTGGAACGGCCACATTGTCCAAATGCCCAACCACCATCTCCCAAAGCAGTTGCTGTACTCCTAACTCAAGAATGGAAAATGGAATGTTAGTGGGCAGGAAAAGAGATTTAAAAATGGGCTCAAAGCCAACCTTAAAAACTCTGGCATAGACATTGAGAACTGGGAAGCCCTGGCCCTTGAGTGCTCCAGCTGGAGGTCAGCTGTGACCAGCAGTGCTGCAGAATTTGAAGAGGCACAAATGGAGGGTGAAAGAGAGAAGCGTGCCAAGAGGAAGAGGTGTCAAGCCAACCCCAACTGAGACCGCCTGGAAACCAATGCCCTCACTGCAGGAGAAGATGTGGGTCAAGAACAGGGCTCCACAGCCACCTATGACCCACCAGAACACTGGACTTGGAAGGCTATACTACTTGAAAAATGAAGGCTCGCCTAAGTAAGTAAGTAAGTAAGTAAGTAACATATCTCTGTATTCAATACAAGCAATTAGAGAAGAAGTATAGAATAAACTAACCATGGTTAATTATGGACAGGAAATTGAGATCAATGTGGCCCTTCTAGTCAAGCAGTTCATATGAAGTGATATTATTATTCTATGGAATCTGTTTCCTTTGCCTTGAATTTGTCCTGTTCATGCCCTAAACTTTTAAATCACACCGCACTACTAACTCCTATGCTAGGTTGTGACCTACTTGCTTAATCAGTTCATTTTAAGAAGATGTCAGGCTAAGAGTGCATGGGGGTAGAAGAACAATATGGTAACAAGTTTATCAAGCTACATTTCCTTTTATAGCCTCTAAATGCTCATTTTATGCCTGACGAAGATAACAGTAGGGACGGCTATTTCTAATTAGCACAGTTTGCAAGGTTTTATAAGACAACAGACAAAAGGCCAAGAGATTCAGACGGGAGGGTCACCTTCTCTCGGCAGAGCAGAAGTAACTTTGGAGTTGTGTCAAAATAGGTCCTCAAGATGGTCAAGGATTCAGAAGTTCACAAATGCTACTGACCATCAGTTCATTCAGGACTCAGTTACAAGGAATGGGTTTCTCTTTGTATTTTATAGGCATTTTATGTAGTTAAAATTAAATGTGAATAAACATGTTATTGAAAAAGAGAATAATTAGAGATACGGGGAATCAGAAAACATTTTCCTGTATTTTTCAATGGCAAAACAGTGATCACAAAGGCAATTCTGAGATATTCCATGAAAGAGACAGGTTATAACAGAGTTATGTGGCACTTCCAGAATGTGACCTCATTACTGAATTGTGATTCTGTGGAACTAAATGTGCAATTTACTTGAATGCAGATGCTCAATGTGCATCCATGCAAATACTCATTCATGAACAATGCTTCTGCATGCAGAACTGTTTTCATAACCTTGAACTGCATCAAACAACAATGTCCAACTATTTGCATAGTAGAACTTACACAAGACAATTGACCATGTATATTTGTATTGAATTATCCAGTAAATTGCTTTATGGACTGCTGTCAACAATAACAAGCCCTGATCTACTGGGTGATCAGATTTAATGAACCAAATTTCCAAGTCTTGGTAAATAACAACGAAAAACAACTCATCCCTATAACCAGTTATGTCAACCATTTGGTGGATACTCGTTCTTTGGAAGTTTTAAACAGAGACTGGATGGCCAAATATCAGGAGTGTTTTGTTTGTGAATCTCTGCATGGCTGAATAAGGTTGGATTGGATGGACTTTGAGATTTCTCTCAACTCTGTAATTTTATAATATACCGGCAATGCCCAGGTTATTAGAAGAAGGTATTGTTTGTTTTGGTTGTTAAGTCCTTAAGTTTGGCCCAGATCTGTCATTGCCTGGGTTCAGTGCTCTCTGCATAAGGGAGAACTACAACTCCCATATTCCAAGGACAATCACCCCCAAACCCTGCCAGCATTCAGTTGGTCATGTTGCGTCTGTGTGCCAAGTTTGGTTCAGATCCAACTTCATCTGGTTTCTGTGCTCTCTGGATGCAGGTGAACTACAATTCCCAAACTCAATGTCAATTTCGCTCAAACTCCTGCAGTATGCTCCATTGGTTATGGGGTTTCTCTGTGCCAAGTGTGGTCCCCGTCCATTGTCAGTGAGGTTCACTGTTTCCCTGGATGCAGGTAACTATAACTCCCATAAATCGAGGCCAATGTCCCCAAACCTTCTCCAGTATGTTCTGTTAGTCATGGGGTGTCTATGTGCCAAGTTTGGCCCAAGTCTGTCATTCGTGGGGGGTCACAGTGGTCTCACCTTGAAGTGAGTGAAGATACTGAAAGTCCCATCATCTTTGGTCCATTCTCCAGCAACCATACCGAGATGTAAAGTGGGTCATGGGGGCTCTGTGTGCCGTTTTGTCCTGATCCATCATTGTTGGGTGTAGCAGTGGTCTGTGGAAGCAGAAGCGATTTAAAGTATGCCCCCCCAAACTTCACCAGGACATGAGGTGGGTCATGGGGGTCCTGTGTGCCAAGTTTGGTCTGGGTTTGTCATTTGTGGGGATCACAGTGGCCTGTGGAAGTGGCAACCAGTCAGAAAGTTGCCACATACACCCATACAAATACTAGACAGGCAGACAGACAGACAGACAGACAGACAGACAGACAGAATAGAATAGGCATAGATAGATAGATGATAGATAGATAGATAGATAGATAGATAGATAGATAGATGAGGCACTTGAATAATTGTGGTTTCTGAATTGTGGGACCCATAATGAATGTGTGCATGTGTTTAGAGTCCTGTCTTTGTTTCCCATCCCATATGGTTGGCAAATATAATGATTACTAGTTTTAATTCCCTTTTTCCCTTTCTTGAGCAAATTTAAAGTGAAAAGAAGGAAAGGAAACCTTTCTTTTATATCATCAAGGTATAAAAATAATTACAGCCTGTAACCCATCGCCTTGGGTATTAATAAAAAATTGGCTACTTCATAAATAGAATTCCTAATGGGTGATTTTAAACACTGATTTGCACCTTTAAAAAGTGGAGATGGAAAGCGATTCTCAAAATGGTTGGACTCTGTATGGTGTAAATTGGCATGACTCTATTGAAAGAAAGCATGCGAGAAGGACTTTTCCACCAGTGAAAGGATCTGTCTGCTTTAGGAGGAGGAGGTCTTACATGAATCCCTCTTTCAGTCACAGAGTGGCAATATACCCAACAGTCCACTTTGCATAAAGAACATTCATAATTATAGCTGTGCAATCACCTTCTAGACTTTTAACGGCTTAATAAGATTTTTAACGACTATCTTTCAAAATGAGAAATCCTGCTGGGCGAAAAAAGAGGCTTATAAAACATTGCCCAGCTGCGCAGGGTCCTCAAAGACATGGAGCCAGCTCTTGTTAAATGCAAGGTTTAGTGGTTGCTAGGAGAACATCTGTGCAGCTAACCCCAGATTTGCTCAAGCATTTTGAAGATGCCTTTTGCTTCCAAAACTCAACACTTGCAATAAGACTCACTGTCCGTGTCACAGGAGGCAGCCCAGCATGAGGCTGGTGCTCCTTGCCAGTCACATGGGATGCCATGAAATTACTGAAGAGAAACCATGAAATTTGAATTTGCAATGGAGTTTTAATTTGCCAGGGTGGACGCAATGCCTGTGATACCTCATTAGACCAACAAAAATGAAGCAAAGTCCTAAACAGGATTTGATTTGTCAATGAACCAATATAGCTCAATTGACTTAGTAGGAGATTGTTAGGTAATTTCTGCACTATGCTCAATCCTACCTGTAAAATAGCTCAAATTTAGAGCAATCTGTTTGCAAAACTTTGGGTTGGTTTACTCTAGCCCAATTAGCCACCCTTACAGTGTTGCTTATTATTATTATTATTATTTGTTCGGACTTCTATGCCGCCGACTCCCTGAGGCTCGCGGCGGCTCACAGGAGCCGAAGGCAAACAAGAATACAAAGTATACATAGATAAACATACAAGACATACAAGAGGTAAAACATCACAGGGCAACCAACAGCAGATAGGGGGGGGGGAGGCCAGGCTCATGCCCAGGGGCAGAGCCACCCGATAGAGCTATCAAGCACGTCCATCAAAAGAGGGGAGCCGGGGGGGGGACCCACAAGTCGAGGAGCATCCTCAAAGGCTCCAAGTCTGAGCAGTGACAGTCACTGCGGTGTCGGTCGTTACCGGTCTGTGGACCATGCCTCGTTGTCTGCGGCTTGCCCACCCTCCCACATTGGGGGCTTGTGGGTGGAGGCATCCCAGGCCTACGGGCAGCGTTCCTGAAAGGCCTGGACCGGGGCCCTCCGGGGGGCGCCTTCCGAGGGACAGCCGCCATGGGGGGGAGGTATTACAGAGTGGGGCAGGGACGTCCTCCGACCCCGCCCCCTGCCCCGCCCTCGACCCCGCCTCCGCTTTGGCGGATGTCTCTCGAGCCTGGGCAGCCCATCGGGGCACAGAGGGAGGGGATCGATCGTGGGACCCCACACACCAACGGCGTTCCCGGCCCCGTGGCTGTCATCGGGGGCCGGCCAGGCACCATCTGACGTTGGCAGAGGACCTGAGCTAGTCGCGGCCAAAGGTTATGAAACCTATATGCAAGTGACAGTGGAAAGAGAATGGTAGTTTTGATGTTAGTGGGCTAGCGATTCAGCTCTGGGGTTTAGTACAAGATTTAAAAGATATATCCAAACTATTGAGCTTCTTTTGTGGACACAGTGCAGCAACATCAGTAGCTCTTTTACATTTTGGACTAAAACTTGGAGCAAATTCATCACCCAACATAGATTGGATGTCTCTTGGCTTTTTTCACGAACGAAGATTCAGGAAGGACTCATCCCATGATTTCTACAAGCTCGTTGATGACTAAAAAGGCCAATCTGAGATAGACAAGTCTGGTTAAAGAAAGCACAGCAGAAAGTCTCCTTGGGTGATGCTGTTTCCAAGTTGCAGTTCTTTCTGCGTTGTCGTTTGTCTTTGAGACTCGTTCGGGTGACTTCTCAAAAGAGGCCCCAGCATTGTGGATAGTGCGTCTCCATGCCTCCCAATGTGAAGCCAGGGTGGACCATTGTTGGTGATCAATCTGGCCGAGCCTGAGATTCTGTTTCAAGGAGTCCTTATATATCTTTTTGGGGGTGCCTCTCTTGCGCTGACCAGTGGCGAGTTCACCATAGAGTATCATCTTTGGGAGGTGGTGGTCCTCCATCCTAGAGACGTGCCCTGCCCAGCACAGCTGTGTTCTCAATAACATGGCCTCAATGGTGGTGATCCCTGCTTGCTCAAGGACAGAAATATTTGTCACATAGTCAGTCCAGTGTATATTTAGGATTGAGCGAAGATAGCGCTGATGAAAGCATTCGAGGAGTTGTAGGTGTTGGCGATAGGTGACCCATGTTTCAGACCCATATAGGAGAATAGACAGTACAATAGCTCTGTAGACACAGATTTTTGTGCTTTGCCTCAGGTACTTGTTACTCCAGACTCTTTTGTGAAGCCTTCCAAATGCACTATATGCCTTTGCTAATCGGTGATCTATCTCTTTATCAATCTTGGCATCTGAAGAGATTATGCTTCCCAGGTAGGTAAACTGCTGAATGGACGTAAGCACTACCATATAATACAGTTTGCAACTTCAGTTACTATGTTCCAATCATGATATTCATCCCACCTGGTTTCAGTGCTGCCTATATTTGCTTTTTTGTGCTAAAAGTTCAAGTTTATCATGTTTATTCACTATTCTCTGTGCATTAGTGTGGCAGCATCTATGACCATGGGTTGTCTTCACTGTTATGTGTTTTGTGTATACTCTAGTGTTCTTCTACATCAATCCAACACCCCATCACTAAAAACCTTTGCCCCACACTTAGTGTCCCTCTGATCTATTCAAGGCCATCTCCCTCCTCCTTGTAACTCAGTTTAAAGCCTTCCTGATCAACTTTGTGAGACTTCTGGTAAATACATTCATATCAGTGAACAATTGTGTGCATCATTAGTATATGTATGTGGTAATTCTTCAGTGTGATCTTTGTGGAGGTGTAAATCATCTATTATTTTATATAAAGGTTTCCCCTCATGGGATGAAATTATGAAAATTGTACATAATTTTAAACTATTTAAATTATTTCATCCATCTTAGAGTTTTTGATATGTGCCAAAGCAATATCCTTTGTGCAAGTGACATTTTAAAAGATGTCCCCAAATGCACAAATTGATGAATATATGTTTGTATATATGAATAAAAATGTTATAGTGTCTGGACATGTTTTCAACAGATTTTTTTTTCATGTGGAGACAAAACAGGTGAATGAAATTTTTACAGATTTCTTTAAAATTACACTTTTTTCAAATACTGTTTGCAGTTTTGTACATACCCTATTCCTGTGACTTAAAAAAAATAGAAAACAGTGTTTTCTGTACAAAAATTGCCTGAATAACAGCAAAAATCTGGATGCATTTTTTGCAGTATATGACCTGAACTTGATTATCTAAGTTATCTTCTCATAAGGATTTCCCAAGTGTTTTCTGAACATTAAAAAAAACCAAACCAAAATTTAATACAGTATGACCCACCCACCCTCCTCAATACTCATGGTGCCAGTACTGGTAGTTTCACCTATCCAGATCTCACAAATTATGTTCCCTTTAGGAATTTTCTAAATTCTCCAAGATGACTTTGGCAACTTCCAGTAGAAGACGTTAATTTCAATAGGGTTTGCTGTAATCCATAATTTCCTGTTTCCATTGAATGGTTAGGAACATCTCCCCTGCTCATATGGGGGCTGTATTGCAATTTTCTATTCCTTGTTGAGATGCTCTTTAACCTCAAACAAGGCAAAATTACAGATTTATCCCTGTGTCCCTAGTCATTTAGATATTTTTTCCATCTAGATCTCAATATTTGTTTCTTTCCTCATTCATGTCTCTGTTAATTAGACCCAAGACCCTTATACTTGAAGATAAGAATCCAGCAAACAGTTCAGGTGTGTTGAATTTCAGAACATCAATTCTCCGCAGATTCATTTATCTTCATCTGTTTACCTGAAATTAATCACAGCACATTTTCAAATACACAGTGACTCATCCCTTCCTTCTAAAATTCCAGATATATGTTCTGTCAGAATAAAGCCTGACAACTCCAGGCATTTCTGCTAAAATAAAAAGAGGAGAGAGAGAGAAAAAGCCCTTCACAACATAAAATATAGCTGTTATAAACTGTTAATTATGGTTTATAATAGTAATAATCCCAGAGATTTTAATCATTACAGTAGTTAATGATCAGTTTGTTATAGTTTTAACAGCTTTCAGTTCCATCTAGGGATGCCCAATTAGCAAACTAGTCATTAAACACTAGTAATAACTAATTATTTGAGGATTAAAAGCTCCAGTATAAATAAAAGTGAGACTGAAACTCTTAATGTTAGTGTTTTAATGCATCCCTTCTCTACAATGAGTTCTCTGCTGTTTCTAAAATGGAGAGTGTGTATAGGGGATTGGTATTACCCCAATGGCTTTCCATTTTATGTCTCCTCCAGATGGTAACTTGCTCACATCCGTCACTGTTTTTGTGAGTGGTTATTATCTTACCATGCAGTACCGGTTAAATTCCCTAGGCTGTTACCAGTTCAAAATGTTGGTCATTCCTAAGCAATTTAGATCATAGCAAAGGATGAAACTATGTTTGAGCAATAAGCACCTACACTTATGTCATGGTCCAGTAGTTTTTCACCAAGGTGAATGGTGCTGCAGGTAAGGGAACACTTTGACAGCCTCCAGGAAGTGAAACCAAAATTTTCAAAGTCCAGTGCAAAGCTCTAGTGCAATGGTTCTCAACCTTCCTAATGCTGCGACCCCTTAATACAGATCCTCATGTTGTGGTGACCCCCAACAATAAAATTATTTTAGTTGCTACTTCATAACTGTCATTTTGTTATTGTTATTAATAATAATGTAAATATCTGATATGCAAGATGCATTTTCATTCAATGGACCAAATTGGCACAAATACCCGACACATCCAAATTTGAATACTGATGGGGTTGTGGGGGAATTGACTTTGCCATTTGGGAGTTGAGGTTGCTGGGATTTATAGTTAATCTACAATCAAAGAGCATTCTGAACTCTGCCAATGATAGAATTGAACCAAACTTGGCACACAGAACTCCCATGACCAACAGAAAACACTGGAAGGGCTTGGTGGGCATTGACCTTGCATTCCTCTTGTTTTTAACCTGTAGCCTGTCCTTTTACTTTCAGTACAGTGTGGGTTTCACTGGTTGCCTCATGACTGAATAGGAATTTTTCCACTTTACATGAGACTTTTGCTTTCCTTATACTATCTCTTATAGATTTTGGTGGTTGGATAAGTGTAGTATCAAAATAGGTTTTCACTGGGAGCTTTGTGTGGAGAGAAGAGAATAATGTGCACCATGGTACCCCCTTTGTTGAAGGTCCTGTGACCTGAGTTATGGGGGAAAGCCTACAATTAGGAATAATCTGTGGGATTTTCTCCTCCTTCAAAAGTTCTGTGACTTGAAAGGGAGTGCCCTAGGGTTGCCATCCAAAAAACAATTGGTCAGATGAGCAACACATTGGATTGATTTGCCTTTGGGTGCTACACTCAGGGAAGGATGACAAGATGCCCATTGGCTAACACCTGGCCTCAGCCATATACACATCAGGTTGTTCCCACATCTTGGCATCCTCAGGCATAATTTAATTAAATAGGATCTAGGTCAAATAAAGTGGCCCATGTTTAATCCAAGTCTGAGTCTGACTTGTTATTTCTTAGTTGGCCATCAATGTTCTAACACACGCTTTCTATAGAATACTCACATTCTTCAACTGAATCTATATCTTTAAATGTGCTTATAGTCCCCTGGTGCAATGTGAGAACATTTTGTGATAATGTGGTGCAATGTGAGAACATTTTGGTTTTGTATTCCCTGTGAAACAAGTGATATACTAGTACATACAATATGTACTATCAGAGAATGCAAAACTTGGTGCAGAATGGTTGGTTACAACTGTGAATGGACTATGTACATTACCCTCCAAAAAGTACAACTATGTGCATCAGGAACTGAAGTGTGTGTGAAACACCAACAGTAATTATGTCATAAAATATGTGAAGTAAACCTTTTTAAGGTTTTTGGATACTAGGAAAAAAGATTATAAAACAAAGAAATGGAATGGTTGTGAAACCTGGACAGTGAAAAAAGAGGAAAGGAAGGAAATCAACTACTATGAAATTTTGTGCTGGAGTCGGATCCTGTAGATACTGTAGACTGCAAAAAATGTGTGTTGGTTGTGTAGAACACTACTGAACTCTTCCTAGAAGCCAGTGTGACAAAACTGAGGCTTTCATTATTTGAACATATCATAAGAATACAGGACTCACTAGAAATATCAACAATGTTTTGTGAAGTGAAAGGCAGTAGGAAAAGAGGAAGACCACATTTCAGACAGAGAAACTTAATTAAGGAAGCCACAGTCCTGAGTCTACAAGACTTGAGGATAAAATGACTTGAAGGTCTCTTATTCAAAGGTATGCCATAAACTGAAGTCAACCTGGAGGCAGTTAACAGCAATCTGTTCTTTCCTCTTTTGTTTTCTGGCACGATTTGTTGTCTCCTGAGATTTCTCAGCCTGAATGTTTTGGATTCTGTTGGAGTGAAAGAAAAAGAGAAATAAAAGGTTGCTGTGGTGATAAGGTCTCAGTGAAATAGTAAGACAGTGGAAGAGTATAGAGGAAAAGATCAGGTTGAATACAATGTATACTTTGAATAGCGCTGTGCCTTGAGGGCACTCTGATAAGATGAAAGGGCCATCTTGCCTGCCCTAGAACAAGGGGAGGCTTTTTCAGAACAGCAAAAAGGAAAAAAAGCATGGCATATGTTTTTTTCCTGATTTGTTATTTACAAAAACTGAACTAAGTTCTAGTATTATGGGGGAGAAGATATAAGGAGACACAGGAAAATTTGGGAGTTTGGTAGAACAAAAATTAAACTGTACTAGGCTTCCCACTTCAGGATTGTCTGAGACACAGAATTTTTAGAAGGAACCTTGCCTTCTGCCTGGAGATGACTCAGAAAAACTGAGGTTTTGATGGCAGGTCCTGAGACCTGGTAGACCAGTGCTGTCCAACTTCTAACCGGCCAAGGGCCGGACTTGAGGTCACTGATGACCTGGGGGGCCGGTCGGCCCCGCCCCCAAGCCCCGCCCCCGCCCCGCTCCCGCCCCGCCCCCAGCCCCCTCCTAAGCTGTCATTCTTCCTCGTCTTTCCCTGACTGGTTTCTCCTTTCTCCCTCTTTTCCCCACGCGCGCCGGCGCTCTGAGATCCCACGCGACGGGGAAAGAGAGAGAAAGGAGAAGCCAGTCAGCTGACTGCCTTCTCCTTTCTCCCTCTCTTCCCGCGCGCCCTTGCCCCCGATTCCGAGCGCCGGCGCGGGGAGGGAGGAGGAGGGGCGAAGGAGGAAGAAGGCAGCCAGCTGACTTCCTCCTCCTTCGCCCCTCCTCTCCCCAGCGGACGCACCGCTGCTCAATCTTGAGCCGCGGTGCAGGGAGGGGAAGGAGGAAGGGCGAAGGAGGAGGAGTCAGCTCACTTCCTCCTCCCTGCCCCGCCTCCCCTCCCCGGCCGCCATTTTTTTAAAAATAGATTTTTTTTAAAAAAATGGCGGCCGGGGGCATAGCGGGGGCCGTGCCCAACAGGCTGGGGGCCGCGTACGGCCCCCGGGCCGGCAGTTGGACAGCCCTGTGGTAGACTATGAAGGAGTTCTTAGGAAGTCATAGTCCCACTCTCTTCTGCTTTGGTCACATCTCACTTGGAACAACACTGTGTCACATCTGAGCACCACAATTTAAGAAGGAAAATTCTACAGAGAAGAGCGACCAAAACAATAAAGATTCTGAAAGCTAAGCTCTATGAGAAACAAATTAGGGAGCTAGCCTTTCTGCTCTGGAGAAGAGAAGGTTAATTGGGGACATGTTAGCAATGTCATATTGAAGGTAGAGTTAGCTTGTTTTCTGCTGCTTGTTTTCTGCTGCTCCAGAGACTTAGACACAGAGCAACATATTCAAACTATAGTAAGAGATTCCACCTAAATATTACAAAGAAGGACAGCCACGAGAGTAAAGACAAAGATCCACCTAGAGGAAAAGTGTTCTTGCTATACATCATTAACTGCATAGGAAAGCTGATGAAGAAACATAACTTACAAACAAGCTACATTCAGCACAAGATAAGAGGGATCCTTTAACCCAGTGATTCTCAACCTGGGGTCTCCAGATGTTTTTGGCCTACAACTCCCAGCAATCCCAGCCAGTTTACCAGTTTTTAGGATGTCTGGGAATTGAAGGTCAAAAACATCTGGGGACCCCAGGTTGATAACTACTGTGGAGTCCAGTGATAGCATTAGGATGAAAAGACAAATCAAAGTGGACAGTAAATAAATAAATATGGTGGACCAAATGGAATTTGAAATTATGGATGCGAAATTAAATGATTCAAAACATAATGAAAATAGAATGCAAGAAGTTGAAGAAAGATGGAACCAGGTCAAGAATCATATTATAAATAAGTCTAGATATCAGGCCATAAGAAATAGAATACAAATATTATACAGTATGTAAATCTAGAAGGATCGTCTCCAAAAGGATTAATATGGGGAAAGAAAATAGTCCTGGTTGTTATGGTAGCAATTGTAACTGTTGTGTTTCTGTATGTGTATGTCCTAAAATAAAAATTAAAATAAAAAAGGGAACCACTGCTCTAACCACTGCAGGAGTCTACCATACACCATGCAGCTGTGGACAAGACTACATAGGATATACCAACCACAGCATTGCCCAGATACAAATCAAAGAACATGAAAGGTGGTGCAGACTAATTCAATAATCTATATATATAAAGGAGACACGGTCATGCAAAGAAGGATATAGACAACGAAACTATACGTCGCAGAAACACCACACTAAACAACTGACTGGCCCTGACCACGAGGTACAGACAACAGTCAAAAACCGGCCCTAAATACCTCGCAACACCCAAAACACCCCCTAAAAATTAACAAAGGGAATCCCACCTCGACTCTGCGCTGCCAGCGCGAACGTTTAGAACGTTCGCACATGGCAGCCAGAGCGCCTCCCTCCGCCTCCTCCTTTGAACAGGAAGAGCGGCGGGGGAAAGAGGAGGGGAAACCCTCCCTCCTCCCCAGCCCCTCCCACCTCCTTCCGCGCCACCGCTGCAACCGCGAGGGGCCACGGCGGAGGGCGGTTCACCCAGCTCCGGCCCTGCCTCCCCAGGCGCGCCAGGGCGGGAGACAAGGCCGGAGAACGGCGAACCGCCCTCCGCCGTGTCCCCCGCGGATCCAGCGGCCGGGCCTCAAATAAGGTAAGCTCCCGGGCTTACCTTCTTTGAGGCGCCGCCGCTGCAACCGCAAGGGGGGGCGGCGGCAGAGGGCGGTTCGCCCATCTCCGGCCCTGCCTCCCCATGCACGCCAGGGCGGGAGGCAGGGCCGGAGACCGACGACCCGCCCTCCGCCGACGCCCCCCTCGGATCCAGCGGCGGGGCCTCAAAGAAGGTAAGCTCCCGGGCTTACCTTCTTGAGCCGCCGCCGCTGGATCCGCCCATCTCCGGCCCTGCCTCCCCATGCACGCCAGGAACAGCGGCGGGTGCTCCGTGCATGGAGGGAGGGAGGGGGCCGGGCTAAGGAGGAGCCGAGCCGGTTCCTCCATAGCCCCTCCTCCTCCCTCCCTCCATCCACGGAGCACGGCCGCCGCTGTTCCGGAACAGTGGCGGGTGCTCCGTGGATGCAGCGAGGGAGGGGCTGGGCCAAGGAGGAGCCGAGCCGGTTCCTCCATAGCCCTCCCCCCTCCCTCCCTCCATCCACGGAGCACGGCCGCCGCTGATCCGGAACAGTGGCGGGTGCTCCGTGGATGCAGCGAGGGATGGCTAAGGAGGAGCCGAGGGTTCCTCCATAGCCCCTCCTCCTCCCTCCTCCATCCACGAAGCACGCCGCCGCTGTTCCGGAACAGTGGCGGGTGCTGCGTGGATGCAGCCTGGGGGGGGCCGGGCCAGGAGGAGCCGAGCCACCTCCCTCCATAGCCCTCCTCCTCCCTCCTCCATCCCGCTCCCCCGGCCGCCGCTGTTCCGGAACAGTGGCGGGTGCTCCGTGGATGCCAGGGGGCGGGAGGACAGCCCTCCCCTCCCAAGCCCCTCCCCCTCCATCCACGGAGCACTCCCGCCGCTGATCTGGAACAGTGGCGGGTGCTCCGTGGATGGAGGGACACACCTCCCCCCCTCCCCAAGCCCCTCCCACCTCCCAAGCCCCTCCCCTCCCCGCCCGGTTACAAAGCCTGGCGGGGGCGGGGCCAGGAGGCGGGACACACCTCCCTCCCAAGCCCTCCCCCTCCTCCCGGGCTCCCGCCTCCCCGCCCGGTTACAAAGCCTGGCGGGGGGGCGGGGCCAGGAGGCGGAACACACACCTCCCCCTCCCAAGCCCCCCCTCCCACCTCCTCCCGGGCTCCCCCTCCCCGCCCGGTTACAAAGCCTGGCGGGGGGGCGGGGCCAGGAGGCGGGACACACCTCCCCCTCCCAAGCCCCTCCCCCCTCCTCCCGGGCTCCCCCCTCCCCGCCCGGTTACAAAGCCTGGCGGGGGGCGGGGCCAGGAGGCGGGACACACCTCCCCCCTCCCAAGCCCCTCCCACAGGGCCCAAAAGGCTGCCCTGGAAAGCGCCTGGAAAAAGATCCTTACTTTTTCCAGGCGGATCCCAGGCCAGCCGAGGGCCTTTTGGGCGCTAGGGAAGGAAGCAGAGGAGTCCGCAGGAGGAGGAGGCGCCGAGAAGGTAAGCAGCGCCAGGAGGGAGGGAGGGAGGGAGAGAGAGAGAGAGAGAGAGAGTGAGAGAGTGAGAGAGAGAGAGAGAGAGAGAGAGAGAGAGAGAGAGAGAGAGAGAGAGAGAGAGAGAGAGAGAGAGAGAGACAGACAGACAGACAGACAGACAGACAGAAAGAGAGAGAGAGAGAGAGAGAGATAGGGAGATTGATACACAGACAGTGCGAGAGAGAGAGACAGCCAGAGAGAGAGAGAGAGAGAGAGAGAGAGAGAGAGAGACAGACAGACAGAGAGAGAGAGAGAGAGAGAGAGAGAGAGAGAGAGAGAGAGAGAGAGAGAGAGAGACAGACAGACAGAGAGAGAGAGAGAGAGAGAGATAGGGAGATTGATACACAGACAGTGAGAGAGAGAGAGAGAGAGAGATAGACAGACAGACAGAAAGAGAGAGAGAGAGAGAGAGAGATTGATACACAGACAGTGAGAGAGAGAGAGAGACAGCCAGAGAGAGAGAGAGAGAGAGAGAGAGAGAGAGAGAGAGATAGACAGACAGACAGAAAGAGAGAGAGAGAGAGATAGTGAGATTGATACACAGACAGTGAGAGAGAGAGAGAGAGAGAGAGAGACAGACAGACAGACAGACAGACAGAAGAGAGAGAGAGAGAGAGATAGGGAGATTGATACACAGACAGTGAGAGAGAGAGAGAGAGAGAGAGAGAGAGAGAGATAGACAGACAGACAGAAAGAGAGAGAGAGAGAGAGATAGGGAGATTGATACACAGACAGTGAGAGAGAGAGAGAGAGAGATAGACAGACAGACAGAAAGAGAGAGAGAGAGAGAGATAGGGAGATTGATACACAGACAGTGAGAGAGAGAGAGACAGCCAGAGAGAGAGAGAGAGAGAGAGAGATAGACAGACAGACAGAAAGAGAGAGAGAGAGATAGGGAGATTGATACACAGACAGAGAGAGAGAGAGAGAGAGAGAGAGAGAGAGAGAGAGAGATAGACAGACAGACAGACAGAAAGAGAGAGAGAGATAGGGAGATTGATACACAGACAGTGAGAGAGAGAGAGAGAGAGAGAGAGAGATAGACAGACAGAAAGAGAGAGAGAGAGAGAGAGAGAGATTGATACACAGACAGAAAGAGAGAGAGAGAGAGAGAGAGAGAGAGAGATAGACAGACAGACAGAAAGAGAGAGAGAGAGATAGGGAGATTGATACACAGACAGTGAGAGAGAGAGAGACAGCCAGAGAGAGAGAGAGAGAGAGCGAGAGAGAGAGATAGACAGACAGACAGAAAGAGAGAGAGAGAGATAGGGAGATTGATACACAGACAGTGAGAGAGAGAGAGAGAGAGAGAGATAGACAGACAGAAAGAGAGAGAGATAGGGAGATTGATACACAGACAGTGAGAGAGAGAGAGACAGCCAGAGAGAGAGAGAGAGAGAGAGACAGACAGACAGACAGAGAGAGAGAGAGAGAGATAGGGAGATTGATACACAGACAGTGAGAGAGAGAGAGACAGCCAGAGAGAGAGAGAGAGAGAGAGAGAGACAGAGAGAGAGAGAGAGAGAGATAGGGAGATTGATACACAGACAGTGAGAGAGAGAGAGAGACAGCCAGAGAGAGAGAGAGAGAGAGAGAGAGAGAATGAGTGATAGAGAGTGAGACATAGAAAGACACCGACAGAGGCACACAGAGAAAGAAATAGAGAGAAAAACAGACAGAGAGCTACAGACAGACAGACAGACAGAGGGAAAGAAACAGAGACAGAGTGAGAGAGAGACAGAAAGAGACAAATAAATAGAGAAAGGCAGAGAGATCCATACAGATAGAGAGACAGATCGATAGACAGACAGATACAGAGAAAGGTAGAGATACACAGAGAGCGAGACATCGAGAGATAGACAAACACAGACAGACAGAGATAGAAAGACAAAGAAAAACAGAAAGAGATAGATAGATAGAGATAGATAGACAGAGAATTGCATATGGCACAACAACGTGTGCCGGGCTCAGCTAGTTCTATATATTAATTGAGCAAAATGTTTTTACCCTCAGATCTCAGTTTACAACAATTGAAAGAAGCTCAAGGAAGGGGGAAGGAAAATAGAGGAACTGGGGCTTTTTAAAATCAGCTGAAAAAATGGGACAATAGAATATAAAATGGGATTATTGTTGCCAAATTAGGACATATCTGGAGGACATAATACCATTGCTGTCCTGATTTTCAGCTGAAAAACACCTGCCCTGGTTTTCAGCTGTGAAACACTGGAGGGCATGCATAACAATGCACACCACACTGTTTGCTAACTTGAGCAACAAATCGGGTCTGTACATTTTAAGAAATGAGGTCATCTGCTCTAGCCTGTAACATCAGGAGCTGCTGTTCTTTCTTTCTAGCTCAGATCACTCAAAAATCTGACTCAGCCGAGACTATCAGAGCATAGTCCAAAGGAGGGGTTCTCAAACTGTTTCAGCCATGGAGCCCTTTTTGAAGCAAAAGTTTCTTGTGGCGCCTCAAAAAATGTTTATGTATTATATTATATTGCAAACTGAGCCCTGCTACATGCACAATGGTGGACCTCTTTATAGAAACACCAGAGGCACTCCAAGTAGCCAACTACTGGTCAAAGGATATTTAATAGAATACCAAGTCTGCAAACTTTGTGTTTTGTTTGTTTGTTTGACTGTTTGTTTTTAATGCAATACAACTGTTTGGTTTGCTCATGACACGATAAATAAATAAATTAAATAAATAACATTATATTATATATAATTTATTTAATTTATTTCAGGCATGGGCAAACTTTTTGACCAACACAAACTTAACAGTGTCTCAGTGGGATACCCCAGGGGCCATCCACTGATACCTCCTTCTGCCATGCAGGAAAAGCACCCCCATTGTGATATAAGGGAAGTAAGCTTTGGAAGCAAGCATGGCAAGGGGGAAAGAATCTGGCTGGCAAAAAGGCAAGGAAAAAAGGCTTTTGGTGGCAAAGGAAGTGGGGGGAGGCTTGGGGATGAGGGAGGTGAGGAAGGCAGGGGAGGAGCAGGGGAGGAGGAGGGAAGAGGAGGAAGAAACTGCAGAGCCCCTAAATATGTGAGGGAGAGTCATAGGGAGGAGGAAGCAGGCTTGTTTTCTGCTACCCTGGAGACTGGGATGTAGAACAATGGTTTCAAACTGCAGGAAAGGAGATTCTACCTGAACATGAGGAAGAACTTCCTGACTGTGAGAGCTGTTCAGCAGTGGAACTCTATGTCCTGGAGCAGGGCTGTCCAACTTCTACCGGACCGGTGGCCGGAATTCCGGTCACTGATCACCTGGGGGGCCAAAGGGTCTGCCTCTGCCCCCGGCTCCGCCTCCTCCCAGGCTCCTCCCCCTCCCCGGCTCCACCCCCTCCCCGGCTCCACCCCTCCCTGGCTCCAGGGAGGGAATATAAATACATTAAAAATATAATAATATCAGAAAGGGACATGGATGGAGGGGGGGGATATACATACATTAATAAAATATAATTAATGCTTCCTGCCTGGGAACCCTCCCAACCCCTGAGGCTGTGGGTTCATTACCTGGGAGGCGCGGGCGGAGGCAGCGATGGCGTCGCAGGCCTGCCTCTGTGCGGGCAGGAAGGGGTCCCGTAGGCTGGCGCGAAAGGCGCCGGAGGCCTCGGGCAGGAAGGGAACCAGGGCCGGGCCCTCGCTGGCGCCGAGCAGGACGGCCAGGAGCTGGAGCAGGCCCAGGCGGAGCTCCTCGCAGGCCTCGCCCTGGCCTTGTACAGCCTCGCCCTGGCATAGCCGCTGAATCCCGAGATTTCGGCAACTGTATTAACTATTGCGAGACTATGCCAGGTACACGGGATTTCGCTCTCAACGCGAGATCCCACGTGGCTGGCATAATCTCGCGAGACTTCCTCCGGAACCCGGAAGTGGGTAATTTTTTAAATTTTTATTATTTAATTTATTTTCCTATTTTTATTTTTTGTTTAAAAGATGAGGGGGCCGCAGGAAAGGGGCTGGGGGGCCGTAGGTTCCCGGCCCCTGTCCTAGAGTGTGGAGGTTCCTTCTTTGGAGGCTTTTAAACAGAGACTGGATGGCCACCTGTTGGTAAAGGTTTCCCCTTCACATTAAATCTAATTGTGTCAGACTCTGGGGGGTGGTGCTCATCTCTATTTCTAAGAGCCAGCGTTGTCTGTAGACGCCTCCAAGGTGATGTGGCCAGCCTTCCTGCCACGACAGGGAAATATTAGTTGCTTACCTGTAACTGTAGTTCCCTGAGTGTCTTCTGTTAATATGTACAACCCGCCCGTCCTCCCCCTCATGCCTCAGTCCTTCAAGCTGCTATTTGCGGCGGAGTAAAGGATCTGAGGTGGCAGCCCCTCCCACTGGCTATATATACTCAAGGGGAGTGGGCGGGGCTTCCATTTAAAGTGATATTATCTTTCTAAAAGATTCCGAACTGTCTGCGCAGGCGCAGGAATTACCAGATTACCTATTCATCTACTCACATTTGCATGTTTTCAAACTACTAGGTTGGCAGAAGCTGGGGCTAACAGCGGGAGCTCACTGTGCTCCCCAGATTCAAACTGCCAACCTTTCGGCCAGCAAGTTCAGCAGCTCAGCAGTTTAGCTCACTGTGCCACCAGGGGTTCCATCTATAAGATAATAAATTAATTTCCCCACTTTGGCCTTTCACTTTCACAGTCATGTCTCTTCCCCAAATAATGTTTCAAGTTTCATCACATACACACACGTGTGTGTGTGTGTGTGTGTGTGTGTGTGTGTGTGTGTGTGTGTGTGTGTGTGTGTGTGTGTGTGTATGTATATATATATATATATATATATGGATGAACAATAATGTCTCATAAACAAGCTTGTATCCTATAGGTCCCTGTAAGAGTAGATCCAGTGAATACACTAATTAATGGTGAATCAACATGTAGGTAAATCCTATTGAATCAAGGAATGTATCTGATGCCGAGCATGCAGCAAAATCATTGTCAGGATGGGAAATCTGGCAACAGATACAATGCTCTTGGTTTTTTGTGCTTCCTTCCAGGATTGAGATAGTCTGTTGGAAAACAACTTATTTGAAACAAGCAGGTTTGGGAGAAGAGGAGCGGGAGGGGGGAAAATCCATATCTTTCTGCTTTCTGGGTTTTTCATTTTTGCTTGGCAGCGATTATTACTTAACATTTGTCATATCTGCAGCAGAGGAAGGACTGTTAAGAAAATAAAAAGAAATAGACGAGCGATTTCCTCACTCATTTTGTGTTCGCCTGTAAAGATGGGACTGCGTATCAGGAAGGCCATAACAAATACTTCATTTTGAACTACTTAACAGTGCCATCTGGTGCTGAAGTTTTAAAACAAGGGAAGGTTTCCCATTGCAGGTGAATTGTGATGAGATATAAGACAAAAGGGGAGGGAAAGGAAGGACAATTATAGAATCATAGAATTTGCAATTTTGGAGGGACAAAAGGGTAATTAAAACATTATTTCTATTAAATATATTTATATGGATTAATATAACTTCCACAGCTGTGGAAATTCAGTGGTCCAATCTTGCACAAGGGCCGCCCTGAGTCCTCTTGTGGGAGAAGGGCGGGATAGAAATAAAGTAAATAAATAAATATCCCAAACTGCCTGGAGCCCAGAAATTCCAAAATGATAGGATTCATCTAATCCGTTGCCAAGCCCAATAGTCTCAGGGAGATGGAAGGGAAATGTTCCTCAGACAATAGGATAACCTCTCACCCCTCTCCTGTAGTGTTTTGCCCTAACCAAAGCAGATTGAAGCTTCTTTATATCTGTATTCATACATATGATTTATTGATGAGAGATGGACATGGGGAGACTCACATATGTATACCAAGAGGATGGGGGCGCACTGGCAGAGGGCAGCTACAGATATGTTTTAAGGCACTCAAAAGAACTTAAAATTGTTTATTGTATGTGATTGTGAAACTGTTGGGGTTTACACATCTAGGAAACTGGTCTAGTGTCTTACTGGGAGAAAATCCCCCTAGGGAGACAAAGCAAACAATAACAGACCCTTTTAGGATACAAATAGTATCGGCTCTGGGGGAACTTCCAGATGTTTCAGAAACATCAGATAAATTGATTGAAGGCAATTGATTGAGAAACATCAGATATGAACTGAGTCTCAATAGTATTTGTATTCTTCTGCAAGCTTTCCACTGAATTGTCTATATTTCCATGAACCTTCCCATTATCTCTATGGTTGTATATCACACACACACCATTTACATTGCCTCAAACCATGTGATTAAGCCCATGCCTGATCAATGCTCTGAACGGCTCCATCTTCAAATGGATCAATGACAATGTGTTGTTGAAGGTTTTCATGATCTAAATTGCTGGTCACTGTGGGTTTTTCAGGCTGTATGGCCATGCTCCAGCAGTATTTTTTTTCCTGACTGTTCACCTGCTTCTGTGGCAAGCATCCTCAGGGATTTGTTCAGAGGTCTGTTGGAAGTGAGGCAAGCAGAGTGTATATATAATATCTGTTTTCATGATTTCATCCTTTCTGTTGTGGATTTCAATGGCTTCTCTTTGTAGTCTGACATGATGGGTGTCAGAGTGGTCCAGCATTTCTGTGTTCTCCAATAATATTCTGTGTCCAGGTTCGTTCATCAAGTGCTCTGCTATAACACGCTTCTCTGGTTGAATTAGTCTATAGTGTCTTTCATGTTCCTATATTTGTGTTAGAGCAATGCTGCATTTGGTGGTCCTTATGTAGACGTGTCCACAGCTCCATGGTATACGGTAGACTCCTGCAGAGGTGAGAGGACCCCTCTTGTCCTTTGCTGAATGGGTCTGTAGATTGTTTGTAGGTTGTGTTCCTTCATCAGCTTCCCTATGCAGTCAGTGTTTCCCCTGATGTATGACAAGAACACTTTTTCTCTAAGTGGATCTTTGTCTTTATTCTTGTGGCTTGTTCTAGATCTTGCAGCTCTTCTGATGTCTGTTGTAGAATACACACCCATTGGTCTGTAGTGCTCAGTTTAGGTGGTTCCGTTTACTTTGGAGGAAGTGGGGTTCGTAGATCTTGTTTACGTGGATCAATTCTTCCCACCACAAAGGAAACTCCACCCACCTCTAATGGCAGAGGGAGTCTTCAGTCAACAAAAGCCCAGATCCTGACCGTTCCTGAGCCAATTGGGGAGAGATTGTGTCGCTGAATGCCTGTCAAAGGGGCTAATATGTCTTGCACCATATTGCTTGCTTATGTCCGAATCCTTTTGAGTGGAGACTCTGTATCAGACATCCTTTCAGGTCTGAAAGTAAATTAAATGTCTGTTATTGCCTTTAGACCTGACAACACAACAAGCAATGGAACAGCAGTGGGTGGCTTCTATGAGAGTGATGCTCAATTATTACATTTTGGCTTTTAATCCAAACTTTTCAGAAGTGATCCCAGGTACCGTGCCTAGTTTGGGAAAGTAGACAACTGATTTAAAGTGCAGACTGAAATCTGGAGCAATGATCAAGAGTTATATACCACGGCCATCCATTGCAGCACATCTGTTTTCCATTGCTACTGAAATGGCAGTGCCATCTGTTTTGATTTTCCCGGGTACTGGGAACTGTTCTTCCACTATAATTTTGAAATTAATGTTCTTATGTTCCACTATAATTTTGAAATTAAGAGTGAATAAAATTGCAATAGAGATATGTATGTGTGTACATTACACAGTTGTTGTTTTTTGTCATGTCAGGAGCAACTGGAGAAACTGCACGTGTGAGAGAATTGGCCATCTGCAAGGATGTTGCCCAGGGGATGCGTGGATGTTTTGATGTTTTACCATCCTTGTGAGTTGCTTCTCTCATGTCCCCACAAGGGTTTAACCCACTGTGCCACCAAGAGCTTCGGTTGCTTCAGCTTGATTGTTGTGGTGATACTCAACATCTCTAGGGAAATTGGGATTTAAAATTGTGGAATCATATAATCGTAGAGCTGAATAAGAACCACACGGCCCATCTTGTCTAACCCTCTGCAATGCAGGAACAGTCCCATCCAACCACTGTTTAAAGCCCTCCAAAGGAGGAGAATTCATCACTTTCCGGGGCAGTTGATTTCATTGTCAGACAATACTTACAGAAAGAGGTTATTCCTAACATCTAGGTTGAATACCTGATATCTGAATGTGCTGATGCCTGCTGCTGGTCCTCCTGCTCAAGGTTGGAATCCTCTTATCACTTAGGCTGCTTCTTCACTGCCATTTAATTCAAGTCATTTAATCCAATCCATGAATCCATAAGTGAAAATCTTTAAATGTGTAGAATCAAATGTACATACCTAAGACACCAACTGGATTCTAACCTAAGAGAGTCTCAAAAAATCCCTCCACATCCAGAATTCAACATGCATTCAAAAAGCTAGTATATAAACTGCATCTGCCCATTATTCTTAGTCTTTGGCCTTCCAGAGCAAATTTCATTTACAGGAGTGCCTGAGCATTGGTTACATTCCTTGAGACTTCAGGGACCGGAAATCCAAAACATTTAGAGGAATAAAAATTGACAAGCACTATACTTGGCCTCTGAAACAGCCTTTGCAATCTGTCGGAGCTAGGCACTGTAAACTGGCATTCATCCCATTACAAAAATCCACAGCAATTCTGATCTCTGCCCAATCATAACCCAATCTCCTATGCCCGTTGTAAGATTCATAAGGCAGTAGCTTCCAGATATATTGTCAGCTATTTGGAAAAGGGTAATTTATACAGTTTCTGCCAAGGTGGTTTTACAGCCAGGCTAATCCTCCATTTCAGGCAAGCTAACCAAGATCATTCATGATTCATACCTGTGGTTATGTTGTTGCTGACAGCAAATGGGTAGATATAATATTGGCCTTTAAAATCATATGTGTAGTATTAAAAGGGGGCAAACCCATATTGAAGCAAACTATACAGTTCAGGCAAAGATGAAGTAATTACACAGTCCAATCCCCTTCCCTCTCCAAATTTTATTGTCTTGGTTTTTAGGCCTGTTCCCAAGGTTATTGTGGGCACTGATTCAGCTAATTGCATTGGATAAATTATTAGCTCATGTTTCTTATATAATGGGTATCATGATTTTGTATAGGTGAGCAGATGAAGACTGATACATGGCATATGTTTTATATCTCAAAAACTATAACTGATAGAGAGAAACTTGTGCCATTTTTGGAATCAGCAGGTTAAACATGCTGAGACGCAGGGCTAACATTTGGCACAACCAAATGTGTATTGGCCACAGTGTTATTATTCATTCAGTTTCACCACTTCCTATTTCTTCCATTCATAATCTAGGGTGCATCACTACACTAGAATTAATGCAGTTAGACACCACTTTAACTGCTGTTACTCAGTGCTATGGACTCCTCAAAACTGTAGTTTTACAAGTTATTTACCTTTCTCTGCCAAAGAATTCTAGTGTCTCTCCAAACATACAACTCCCAAGATTCCATAACACTGAACAATAGCAGTTCAAGTAGTGTCACATTATATTAATTCTACAATAAAGATTCAGTCTTGTTGTATCTCAAGTCCTTATGCTCCAAGGTAGTTTTCCTCCACACAATGTGCTCCAAGTGTATTGGACTAAGATACTCTGAAGTAATCAGCAGGGCCAGATTAGCGGCCTGTGCCGCCCAAGGCCGCCCGGTCTAAACGCCGCCCCCCGGGGGTGGGGCCTCTTGCGGGAGGAGGTGGCGGGCGCCACTCCTTGACGCGGCAGGCACCACTCCTTCCCTCAGTGAAGGGAGGAGGTGCGCTGGTGCGAGTGCAGCGGCAGCGGGGGAAGCCGCGTGAGTCACCCTAGGGGCGGGACTTCCGGCGGCGCCTTGTCCCTTCAGTAAAGGGAGGCGGGCGCCAGTCCTCCTTCCTTCACCTGCCGCCCTGCTCAGGGCCGGAAATGACGGCCCAAAATCCGCCAATCGCCCTAGGGGCGATGGGAGGCCATGGCCTAGTCTGGCCTTATGGGTAATCCTGGCCTGGTAATCAGATCAGACACAAATGACTGGATTGAACAAGGGCCATTTACTGACCTATATCTATTTATGCAGCTTGTGTCTGAGGATCTAGTTATATATCTACAATGTGTGTGTGTGTGTGTTGAGCAGGAGCAACCAGATATGGATCTTAGCAGAGACTAGAAGTCAGTCTGTGTCTATCCCCTCAACCCACCATTGGATAAAGTACTAATCTCCAAGTAAAATCCAATATAATAGATTGCTCAATTTAGCACAAGTTTAACTGGAAAGCCAACCTAGGGTGTTCTCCCCCAAAGCCCAAGACTTAACAAGTGAAAGCAAATCTCCAGGCTAATCCCAAGGGCAAGCTCTTTCATGATCCCCACCCCATCTACCAGACTTAAAAGGGTTATTTCAGTGCTGAACCCTTCCTTAAAGCAATGTTTCTCAAACTGTGCTCCTCCAGGTGGTTTGGACTTCAGCTCCCTGAATTCCAATCAATTTACCACCTGTTAGTAATTGTGGGAGCTGAAGTCCAAACCACCTGGAGGAGCAGAGTTTGAGAAACATTGCTTTAAAAGGTGCAAAGATGTATATTATATCTTGATTTTCCCCACACAAGACATGCCAGTAGATAATCTATGTAATGATGTCAGCCTAACCCAATTCACCAAATTCCAAATATTATGGAGTATTCAAAAATGATAGAATGTGATGAAATTCTTATGATGCCACAGAGCAACTAGATATTACAGGGAGGAAAGAGGGGAAGGGATCAGTAAAAACCAAAGCAAAAAGAGGGTTTCCAATAAGGAGAGCTAGCCTAAGAAGCCTTTAGTCTGCCTCCTGCACATGACAGACTAGGAACTGAAGCCCAAGCCAAAAGGCTGCTGGTCTCTATTCATGTAAGGTTATCAAACCTTCACCTCATCTGCAGGATCTTTGCCATGAGGTCTTGTAATGGGGAATATAATGTCTAGATCCAGGGAAGTCATGCTACCCCTCGATTCTGCCTTGATCAGACCACATCTGGAATACTGTATCCAATTCTGGGCACCACAATGAAGGGAAGATGTCACCATGTGTCCAGAGGAGGATGACTAAAATGAGGGTCTGGAAAACAAGCCCTATGAGGAGTAGCTTAAAGAGCTTGTCCTGTTTAGCCTGCAGAAGAGAAGGCTCAGGGGAGACATGATGAGGGTGATGTATAAATATGTGAGGGGAAGTCATATGGAGGAGGGAATCAAGCTTTTATTCTGCTGGCCTGGAGACTAGCACACAGAACAATTGCTTCAGACTACAGGAAAAGAGATTCTACTTGAACATAAGGAAGAACTTCCTAAATGTGAGAGCTGTTCAGCAGTTGATCTCTCTCTCTCTCTCTCTCTCTCTCTCTCTCTCTCTCTCTCTCTCTCAATCTCTCTCTGCCCTAGAGTTTGGAGGGGGCTCCTTCTTTGGAGGCTTTTAATGGAAGCTGGATGGCTGTCAGGATGCTTTGAATGTGTTTTTCCTGCTTCTTGGCAAGAGGTTGGACTGGATGACCCACGAGGTCTCTTCCAACTCTATGATTCTATGATTGATCAAATGAAGAAAGAGAGATGTTTCCAGCCCCATCACACTAACATACACAATACTGATGAGGACTTTTGACAGACATTCTGCTTTTGATGGTTGCTTCCTTGTTCACTGGTGGGATGGGATTAGAAACATCTTCTGCCCTAATCTGTAAATAAACAGATCTCCTCTATTTCATGTGGCCACTGGCTATTAAAGTAAGGTTTAGGGAGGACATTTATATTAATGGCAAGAGTGCCTCAACAGTAACTACATAGTATTATTGAATATGTAACAGTTACAGATCCATAATTCTAGATTATGAATCCATAAGGGCACTCAGGGTGCTGTCATCATCATCGTCATTATTTATATTTCACTTTTCTGCCAAAACTGGAATTACATTAAAACAATTTTTGAATTTTACTCCCAAAATTTACAAAGGTTTCTTTGGAAGCTGAGCACATCTGACAAGAGAACATGGTTAATCAATATGTCTTTTCCGTCTCCATTGGATACAAGCATGAGTGAGGTTTCTACTGTTAATTCTCTCCCTTGGGCCAAAAGCAGCTACTCTGCTTATAACTACCCCATTACAGTACAGAATAGCCCTTTTAAATAATTAAAGGAATGGGCTGTTTTTATTAGAATTACAAACTTTTCTGTTTGAAAAATGGGAGAGAAAGTGAAGTAAAGGATACAGTAATTGTTAATCAATACATATATTTGCCTACAGCTATAGATTCTACATCTTCTGCCGGATGTTTATTCGACAAAATCTGTATTTTTCTAAGTATTAACATGTACAGCAGTCTCCTAAAACAAAGTAACCTTTTGGGGAAAGGATTCGAGTCTCACTTTTTCCTCACAAAATCATGGAGCTGGCAGGGGCTGCAAGTGTCATCTAATTCGACCTTATTCTTCCCTACAGGAGTTCAAAACTAAAGCATTCTCAAAAGATAGTCTGTCACCCTCCAAGGCAATCTATGAGGAACATTCATTAAAGATTTCCCCTGACCCACTTCTATTTATCACAGGATGCTGAAACCGCACATGTGTAATGACTCTATAGCAGGGGTGCTCATTAGGTAGCTCAGGAGCTACTAGTAGATCTTTGGCCCTCTTCCAGGTGATCTTCGGGCCTCACCAGCCGGATGGGGTGCTCCTGCCATGCGCGCACACACCCTGCGCACATGCGCCGTCCTGCTGCTGGCTTCCGCTCTCGCTGTGCTTCTTTTACCTGCGGGGTATTACAGGAAGAAGGAAGCATGAGGTGGGGCCTCTGGAGGGAGCACCCTGCCTCTCTCTCGTCCAGAAGCAGCTGTGCAGCCTCCATTGCTGGCGAGACAGGCAGAGTCCGCTCCCTATGGATGCCCCGCCTCGTGCTTTCTCCTTCCTGCAATGCCCCGCAGGTGGAAGAAGCGCTGCGCAGGCAGAAAACAGCAGCAGGAGCACGCGCAATGGTAAGAGCGTGCGGCAGGAGTGTGCGGGAGCACATGGGGGCAGGTAGATCTTTTGGACTTGGTTGCTTTAAGAGTAGCTCGCATGCTGAAAAAGTGTGAGCACCCCTGCTCTATAGGTTACGTGCCAATTCACAACTGATAACGGTCTTGATTTTACAGGTATGAAGTGGTGTGAGGTTTGATATTGGACCCAGTGGCATACAGAGCAGTCATCAAGTTCCTTTAATTGCAAGGCCACACACCAAAGGAGACATTCGATGAGATGAAAGAGGTTTATGGTGATGATTTCCCATCATATGATGTAGTTAAGAACTGCTATCATCAATTCAAATGTGGTCAGATTTCAGGGAAAACAGCTCCAATTCCAGGGTGACCCCACTCGGCTATTGATGAGTACACCATCCAGCAAGTGGAGGTTGCCATTTTGGAAAATCACCATGTAAGCATTCACCGCCTAGCCCAAAATGTCAAGATTAAAGTGAGGTCCATGGAAAACATCATCCAAGATCATATTCACATGCATAAGGTATCCCCTCGTTGGGTCCCCCAGCTGCTCACACCTTTCCAGAAGCAGGAACGAGTTGAATGCTCTCACGCTCTATTGATGATGTGCCATGGAGACTAGGAGGACTTTTTCAACAGACTGATCACACAGGGTGAAAGCTGGGTCCATCACTATGATCCTGGGACTAAAGTCCAGTCGATGCAATGGAAGCATCACTGATCACTGAGGGATACTCTGCTTCACTGTTACGGAAATTGCCAGAAGCCATCAAGACCAAGAGACATGGCATGCTCACCAAAGGTGTCCGATTTCTGCAAGACAATACACCAGTTCACAACTCACATGTTGACCAAATGGAAGCATGCTCCTGTGGCTTTCAAATTCTACCACACCTCCTTTATTCACCTGTCTTCGCACCATTGGACTTCCACCTCTTTCCAACAATGAAGATATGTTTGAAGGGCAAGCACTTTTCAGATGATGAGACTCTGATTTCCAAAGCAACCTGTTGACTTCTTCAAGTGAGGTGTTTACAGTTGCTTCAAAAGATGGGAGAAGTGTGTGTCTCTAGGTGGCACCTATGTAGAGAAGGACTAATAACTGTGCCAGGTTTCATTGCTTTCAGTCCACAGGAAGTGATTCAGGGGAAATCTTTAATGAACACCCCTTGTATTCCTCTAACAGTAAAAAAGTTCTTCCTGGTTTGTAAGTGGAATCTCTTGTCTTGTAATTAGAATCCATTGGTTCATTTTCTAGTTTCTGGTGCAGCTCTTCCCTAATCTTGTAGCACAGCAGTTCTCGTTTGTGCCTGGGGGCCAGGGGTCAGGACCGGGGGTCCCATTGGCATTGGGGCCTGCAGCAATAAGCTAGTTTTTAAAGGATTTAGAAGGGTTAAATAATGGAGAGTTTCCAGCATTTGTGCCTTTCGCCCACAGAAAGTTTGGCATGGGAAAACAAGTGTTTTTAGAAGAGACAGATAACCAGGTGCAAATGGAAAGCAGTGATAGCGAAACTTATGAACAGCCGGGTGGGAGAGGCTCACAGGATCCTGTGAGTGAAAACATGGAAGAGAGAGCGGCTGGGAAGATTCCAGGGAGGGGAGCTCTCATGGAGATAGAGACCCAGGTGCTGGGAGACAAGGCCGAACCTTTGATAGGAGACGAAGCATCGAGTCTAGCAGAAGGGGATGGTACCACAGCCTAGACAGGCCGAGGTCTGTCAGCAGAGATTGGAGACGACGAAGCCTAGAGCGTCGGGGACCTCGGCCGAAAGATTAAGTATAGGATCCGTGGGAACGAATCCCCAGTACTTCGGCCACGTCTCATCTGAGCAGACGTGTAGCGAAGCTGACCTTACAAAATATCATGTACAAAATATTCTATGTAGAATTGCTGGATCTGACACACAGGCGGTGGGGGGAGGGTGTCTTAAGATGTTTGCGAGAATTAGAAAAAGTCTCAAGATGGGTGGATGTTGCTTCTGGAATGTGGGAGAGGTTTGCCAGGATCAATACAGCATCCTCAGTTGATCAGGTTTTTAAGTAAGGGCTGGATGGCTATTTATGAAGGGTATTTTGAGTCAGTACACCTGCATGGCAGAATATGAATGGATTGGATGGCCCTTGTGATGTCTTCCAGCCCTATAATTCTGAAATGTACCTTAAGTTCTGACCAATAGAATTATGGCATGGCTCCTTTCTCACTCTTCCCTGGCCCTGAAAAACTTCACCTTGTAGCCATCACAGCCCCTATCTCACCTTGGCTATTTATTAGGCATGTGCACGAAATTCCTTCCTACCATTTCAATCATTTCTTTTGTGTCTTTCCTTTCTTCAGAAGCACAAAACAGGAAGCCACCTCCCCACATGAAAATCTTCTCCACACGAAAGCCTGCTTTCATGTGCATCTAAACTTGCCTCCTTACCTTAGAGAGAGAGTGCGTGTGTGGCGGGACATGCAGGCAGGCAGGCCCAGTGTTTGGCTGCAGGTGTGCTCCAGGCCTGCCTGCACACTGTGCCACACATGTGCTCTCGGAGAGTGTGGTAGAGCATGTGTGGTGGGATGTGCAGGCAAGTGAGCTCAGAGTTTGATTGTAGCTGAGCGCCTCTTACTCTATAGTAAGAGGTGTTTGGCTGTAGGCACTGACAGGTGTGCATGCTTCCAGGGCCTGCCTGCATGCCCCACCACACACAACCCACCACACTCTCTGAGAGTGTGTGTGTGGTGGGGCTTGTAGGCAGGCAAGCCTGGAGCATGCCTACAGCTGAACTCCTCTTGCTCTAGAGTAAGAAGCGCTTGGCTGCAGGCACTGGCAGGTGCATGCTTTCTGGGCATGCCTGCACGCCCTGCTACACATGCACTCTCTTTCCAGAGAGTGTATGTGTGTCAGGACATGGAGGCAGGCCCAGCCCCAGTGCCTACAACCAAGCACCTCTTACCCCAGGAGTAGAAACTGTAGGTGCCAGGTAAGAAGAATGCACACTGGGAAGGGGAGCCAATGGGTGGGAAGCCCCCACCATAATGGCCTGATTTTCTGACCCCAAAACAAAAGAACTGAAAACAATCCTCCCAATTTCAGGAGGCTTACAAAAACAGATTGGGTCCCCAATGAAAGCCAGGACACAAAACCGGACAAGGTTTCCCTCGAGTGCAACCGAGAAATGTCTGGCTCTGTTCCTACAGCTACAGTGTAGCTTGATGCACAGCACTAAAAGTGGTTTAGATCCTATAGAAGAACAGAGAAGTTGGTAAGGATAGGTGCAGATAAACACCTCAATCACTTCCCTCATTTAACATTTAATACACCAAATTTTGATCAGAAGAAATCAACGGGAACTCAGTTGCAAGGGTGTGACACTTTAATTGAGTTATTATTTGGCAGGAAATTTTGTACATTATAAAATTATAGCATGTTTCCAGTAATCTTTGTGCCTTGGCAACACCTGCCTTGTGCACTTTGGTGCATGTAGCATGATCCCAGGCCTGTGGCTTTCTAACAGTTAACTCACTCAACCTGACAAAAAACCAATACCCGTTCTCTTTTTATTAGCCACCTCGGCAAACAATACAAAAGATGATCTAATCTGACCATGTATGTGCTGCTGCTTAGCTTAATTCAGCGTCAGAAAGGAATATCTCTGCAAAATATTGAATGCAGTAACAATGATGTATTGATTCCAAGAACCAGAGGGGATATTCAGCTGTAGTCAATATTCTCCTCCAAGATCTACTGAACAAGAAAGAATGAAATGTAGAAGGCTTGAGAAACAAGATTAAGTTGTAATCGTTGCCAAACTTTCTGTAATGGGAAACCCAGATGATGTTTTGCATGGTTTCATTCCACTGGAGTTGTCCAGGTTGGCATTAAACAATATGAGATTAAAGACTTGTCAAACAAACTAATGAGTTTTGGATTGATTTCTGTCTTCAGCAATGTTACCAGCATTTCTGACAGCTATGATTTATAGGGTATTCTTTAGGCCTGTTCCTGAGAGGGGCTGTTTATTTTGGTTGATGGACAATGGATCTAACATTTTAGTGGAGGGTGCAGATGGCAGGAAGGGCGACGACTGCTGAGGTCATCTCTCAACGTCAGTGGCCGATGTGTTTCTTATACATTTTGTAGTCAAAGGCACAGACGATGAATGCTAGCATTCCAGACACAAATTGGTATTTCCCTCTCCCCCACCTGTTTTTATGCAACCTTTGGTGAATGCAGGTGTGAGAGAACACCTGGCATTTCTGTTGTTGAGTAAATGGAGCTGGCAAATGCTGCATTCATATTTCCATTCCATCAGACATGATTGGAGTCATCAATACATCAAGCAAGGAGTAACAAAAGAAAATGGGAGCCTCCACTCAAAATCTTTGAAGCAGGGCAATAACCACTCTGCCACTGCAACAATAACTTGGAAATTTGCTTTTAAGAAAAATGAATTCAGTGACATTCTGAAACACATCCATAATTGAATGGCTGTAGAATGATTCAGAGCACATTCCTATAACCGCTCAACTACAGGAGGCTTGGACATGTCATTAGGTTCCTTCGTAAGAGTTAATTTCCATAGTCAATGCTATTTTGGTTAGGAAGCGCAATGATCTAATGTTCCCAGATCTCAGGGCATGCATCTCCTTTTCCAACCTCAGGAGGAAGAATTTCAGGGCAGGAGTGCTGCTTTGAAAAATTATATATCTATATTCCTCAATTGTTAGATTAATGGTTTACATTTTAATGGCATATTTTATACGGCTATAGTTGATACATAATGACATCAATATGGTTACCCAAAATGGCAACCAAAATAGAAAACGGTCTCCAAGCCATGCATTTTGAGGAGCAGCTTTGTGAACTGGGTTTGTTCATCTTAAGAAGAGAAAAGTAAGAAGAGGACCTCATAGCCATGTTTAAATATCTGAAAGGATGTTATGGAGCCAGATTGTTTTCTGTTGCTCAAACAGTGTCTCTCACCCCTTGGGTACTAGACATCCTGTTTTGAGTGTGTTGCAGTACATACTGTTTGCTCTTCAGGTAGCAAAATATCTTGGGTCAGTCCTATGGGAAAATCATAAAGTACAATCCTAAAATACATTCCAAAACATTATCTTATTCTTTTCTCAACAATGTATGCTGTCTGACAGTTGCCATGTAAACACTTAACTCCATACACTTTCTACCGTCTTAATTAAAGGTTAGCTTGTAAGGAAATTTCCCAGGTCATGAAGTACAAATTTTTACATTATGAAAATCCGCATCCCATTACTGAAGGATAGCATACTTTACATTTCTCCAATTCTTGTCAATCCACTAATACAATCTAAACATTTGGCTCCTTTGATATTCAAATGTGTATATCCATCCTTTGAGAGCCTAAGCAGTGATGTTTAATCTGATTCAAATCAATGCATCTCTGCCTGGTTCATTTATGTGTAATTTGCACTAATTTGCTCAATTTGCTGTGTTTTGTTAAATCTTTCTTTGTGTGTATGGAAGAAAACAGCCACAAAACAAGTAGGGATACTGTTTGTTTTAGAAACACAATATATTCCCGCCTGAAGTCAGTTTCTAAATGTGCAAGGCATCTTCGGGAAGGATACACAAAAGTAAAAATTGTCATTGTTTGAGAGCATAACACAATTCTCCCTTGTTGGATTGTCACCTAGTCATGGTGAGGGGGCTTGTGTGTTCCAGTGAACCTATGAGTAAAGCCCCTGTTTGATATGTTAACCATGCAATTGGATCATAACCTCTCTGAAGATTGCGTGTTCACTGTTCTCTGTGCAGATATGTACTCTGGTCTCCACACATGAAACAAATTCACGCATAGGCATCTTCCAAGTAAAGGCAAAATCAAATCAACCCACCACCAAGACTCTACTCTTTGAAGACAATCACACTCAGCCTATGGTGATGGTGATAATGCAATTACTGTCATTTCAAAATATCTACTGAGATTGTTGCTTGAATTCTACTGTTCATCCCAACTAGAGTGGAACCATTGGATCAATGGGATTAACCCATGTGTTCAGTAATTGGTGCAATGGACTACTCTATTGGGGACTAACCAATAGGTCTACTTTAGCAAATACTCTCCAGAAGTTCCAGTTGGTACTGACTTGGGTCTGAACTTTAATAGTTAGCCAAATTTGTTTTGTAGGATAGAATACATTTGTGATTTCCTTTAAAATTCAAGCTGCAACCCAGTTTGGAATCATTTCCCACTGACATGGATAGCACAAATCACTGAACACTAGAGAAGGAGGGCAGGTGGGATATGTATGGTCGAAAGCTTTTGCTTTTATGGCATCTAAAGCCAAGTAAGTATTCCTCAAGGTCCTCCAAACTCCCTTGTTTAAAAATGGCACTCTTTTCATTCCAAAATGAAGAGAAAGTTGATTTTCAATGGGGATTGAAGTTGCATAATATCTTGCACAGGATCCTTGAGATCATCTAGGTCTCCACAATTATGGCCATAGCAGTGAGGCAGGAGGAAAGTCTTTACCTCAGTGGCCAAGACGGGGACAAAGGAAAGCCCTCAGGCTTGGTGACAGCAATGAGGTTTGAAAAGTCTTCATATATGGAAGCAGTGGAGATTTAGGCAGAACATTATACTCTGTAGTAAAAGTGATGTAATGAAGGTCGCATGAGGCCTTAGTTGTAACAGTCCAAACACTGGACAACCTGTTCTTCCCTCCTAATTCTGCTATTTTGAGAACTCTGCTCTTAATAAGCCATAGAAAACAGGATAAGCTCTTTTCAAAGCCCTTGTGGTTTTGACTGCGAAGGTCAGTAAATCCCCTCCTTTCAGTGGGGATATAAAAGCATAACACTGTCTGTTTCTTATTACCACTATCCTCTCATTTTCATTTGTTCCAAATAGGAACTGTTTTCCTCTATGTGTGGTCTCTGAAGGGTAAGAAAAGAGGAGGATTTATTTGTGAAAAGGTGTATTTGTCAAAAAATACTGCAAGCAGAATTAATGGATATGATTATCGAGGGGCTGGAATAATCATGTTTTCATTTGTTTGGAGGTTTTCAGTGGAGTTATAGTTTGGTCTTTCTTTTTCATTTCTTTTTTTTTTCCATATAGACAAACGATAGATGAGACCCTCTCTCTTGGTTAAATCATGTGAATCTACACTCATACAGCTGCACCATGGCAGGCCAACTTTGCGACTTTTAAAGGCATTTGCCAATTCACAGGTTCAGCCAGTTAGTGCTCCTATGTTTAAGGTTTCTAAACATAATGGGACTCCCTTCTTTAGCCTATCTTGTTGATAGTGCATGTTGCCTGAGGATGATGTCCTAGTTGTATTCAGGTAAACACTGCTAAGTAATTTGTGTAATATCTAAAACAGACACTAGGTGATGTTCACAAAGCTTTTCCTGTTGCAAGTTTTTGTGACCCCAAAATTGTGTTACGGGGATCCCATTAAACTTCAGCACTAACAGTTTAATGGGCAATGGAGTAGACAGTGACACAGTCTATTGGTCTAATCCAGTAGGGCTCCACTGATGTTCCCATATAGCTAATTCCATTCCATATAACTGCTAACTTATTCATTTACACACTTCGTCTTGTTTCAATAAAATATTCATAACCTGGTCACCATGTAGAACTCTTCTCTAACACAACCTTGGATGCCACAAATAGTCCTTCGAAACATCTACAAGTGACTCTTTAAATCATCAGACAGTTTGGACTATTAATGTTTATCTACATGAATATGGACATTTATCCATGACAAAGAGGAGTTGTTCCTTGATATTGTGTTTATAAGTAATAAATCTGTCATATGACATAATATTTGAAATTTCAACAACAATAACATAATACTTTGTGTTTCTTAGTAATAGATATCTGTGTTCTATATATTGCTGCCCATGTAGCTACTGTAATGACAATCCAAGCTAGTATCTTGCATATCACACCTACGCTCCGGCAGCTGCACTGGGGACAGGTTCATTATCCCTTATCCAAAATGCTCAGGTCCAGATATGATTTTGATTTGGCTTAGCCTTCAACTAGGATTCTAAGGGTTTTTGCTATACATGTTTTAATGTGGTTTTATGTTTTTTGTATTTAGGGTCACATGTTGACATGCTGTGACACATGTACAGCCTAATGAGATATCTTAGATAGGGGACCTAAGCCTAAACATACATCTATCATTGCTATCTAAATTCAAAATGGGATTGTGAGTGTTTCAGATTTCAGAAATATGCATAAGGGATGGTTAACCAGCAGCAAATTCCATAATTTAGTCTCTCTCCACAAAGGGTCTCCTTTAGAGTCAAGCCAGTCACTTCATGGATGCCATCCATCTTGTCCTTGGTCTGCCTCTCTTCCTTTTTCCTTCCCTTTTCCCTAGCATCATTGTCTTCTCTAAGCTTTCAATCTTCTCATGATGTGACCAAAGTACTTCATATTTGCCTCTAATATCCTTACCTCCAGTGAGCAGTCGGGCATTATTTTCTGAAGTATGGACCGGTTGGATCTTCTCATGGTCCAAGATACCCTCAGGATTTTCCTCCAGCACCACAGTTCAAAAGCATCTATCTTCCCTCACTCAGCCATCCTTATGGTCCCGCTCTGACATCCATAGGTTACTACAGGGAATACCATTGCTTTGACTATGCAGATCTTCATTGCCAGTATGATGTCTCTACTCTTCACTATCTTATCGATATTGGTCATTGCTCTCCTCCCAATAAGTAAATTATTGTAAATAATTGTTTGTTTTGTTTTGTGTGTGTTATTAAGGAGATAATTTATAATGGCCATATCCAGTAGACACTGAAGTATGTATAGTGGTGCATGTCGATTGTTATATTTGCAGCAGCTTGTTAAAGTAATATGTCCTATATATTGCTTTTGTATGTCATGTATTGAGTTGTCAGCCATGCATATTGACTGTACATTGGTATTCACTATATCAGTTACATAATATTATTGTCAGTGGATATATATGCTATTCTGAAGTGTTGTGAGAGCCTGCGTATAGTTAAACTATGGAATTTGCTACCACAAAATACCCCATGATTCTATGCATTCAAGAAATTCCCCCTTCATCAATATTTCTCTCCTCCTCTCCTTTGAAAGGTAACATCTGACAAGTTTGGGAAAAAATGTATACACTGCTCAGTTATTAATGAAAGGATAACCTGTAGGATGAAGCAAAGGGGGTTTTTTTGGTCTCCCCTTCTGCAAATATCTGCCTGTCATCGAACGCTCTTATTTGATTAACTCACCCCTTTGGTGATGCTCATGATCTCATTATATCTTTAATGATAAAAGTCCCCTTCTGCTGCATACTATTCTGCATTGTGTTAAAAGGAATTCATTCATTTACCGCTTGTCACTCATGTAATTGGATAAATATTTAACAAGAGAGAGTTGATTAAATTTCTACTAAAACTCAACTCACTCTCTGTGACCGACAGTTCACAACACTTTGAAAGTTGATCCCTTGGCCACTGGTGGATCCACCTGACAAACTTGGCTAACTACCTTTGAGGTTGAGGCTCTCAGCTTTCCAACCTGTACAACCTTCAAGTTATTATCTAAGTAACAGTAATCATCTGAGTGCATTCAATGAGATAGATCATGGGATATATACAGCAAAAGTCTTATTTTCTTCTCCCCGGCCATTTTGTCAATTACTTTTTCTGGTTTAATAGTGATGTCCCGATGGATGGAAATCATTGCTAGTCCACTAAGTCTCTGGTCTGTCATTAAACTTCTAGATACAGTTTTCACTCTCTTCATGGTTGAAAACGATCTTTCCACACTGCATGTCATTACTGGTAGAGTAACTAACACAGTCAAAAGGAAATTTATTGACGGATAGTAGGTTTTGTCACACAGTTCCAACACTTTAAGTACCTCAGTATCTTTCTTAATTGATGGTGTAATATTACACATTATGTACTCAGCCATGACGGAAGCAAGCACTGTGTCATTTTCAAAGTACTCTGACAGTTGTTCCTTATGGTGAACATTGTTTAGACCTGAAAACCCAGGGAGGAGAACCTGGAAACTGTCTTCATTTAACATGAAACTATCAGTAATGTTCTGTATGAGTGAATCAACACATGGTATGAACACTGAAAAGGAAAGAGAGTGCGCCGAGGGCCCAGCCGTGGGCAAGTACGCCACCATGCCATGTACCAGTAAGGCCTTCTCAAGGACCACCTAAGAATGGGGGGGGCTGAAGCCCCCTCAACCCCCCGGCTACATGCCTGCCTCCAACTAAATTAGATCCACTGAATAAATCATTTAATGGTGAATCAACATTAAGGTTTCACAGATTCTGCTTTAGTTGGAACTAACAATCAGATTCAAGGTATTTGTTTATGTATTTGTTTTGCAAGTATAATTTTTGAACAGTATTTTTCTCACAAACCTAAGGGCCTGGATCCTGTTGATTAGTGCCAACTAATAGAGCCATGAAATTAAAATGTGAGTGTTCAATTAACACCTATAGCCCACATCCTTGCTGATGAACTTCTAAGATTGGTGAATAAAACTCCACATTATTTGCTTTGAACTGGAATATATGGCAATGTGGACTCAGATAACCCAGTTCAAAGCCAATATTGTGGATTATATGGTTGTGTGGAAGCTCCCTAACAGACCTCTAGCTGGCCACTGTGAGTAGCAAGTCATTAGATTTGGCAGATTTTATTCTGGTGGGATATCAAACAAGAGTTTTAAATCTACCCTATGGATCTTTCATTGACTCATTTCAAAACCCTTGTTTTCTGAGAATTTTATCCCTCCAGAGGACTGTTTATTTCTTTACTGATTTACTGTGGTTCCATTCTACAATTCAAAATATGGTGTGAAGAAAAAAACAGTCTCAGAATGGGATTTCTGTCTGGAATCACTATATGGATTAATGAGCATTGTCAAAGAGATTTTTCTGTTCTAGATGGCAAAAATAGCATAGAAATGGGGCACTTTCAGTCTTCTCATTTTCTGCTGTTATGTTTTCTTAAGTTCCTTGATGATATATATTTGTTTCAAAGAAGCAGAAGGAGGTTTAGGGGTCCTGCTGGGTTTCGATGGTCGCTGTTTTTCTTGTGTTGTTATAAGGAATGTCCCACCCAGGCCAAGGAGTTGAGGGAACAATAAAAAGGGGCTAGCCAAGATAATTCACTCAATGGGAGACTGAAAAGCCTATTGACAACCAGTTCCAGAAAAACATTACATGCTGCTTCAAAGACTTTGCAAAAACAAAACTAAGAACAAACCCAAAATTATCAGCCAATTTGCAAAAACCTTCATACACCAGAATCCTGTTGATCTATTATGTTGACATAGAGCCCTTCCACACAGCCATATAACCCAGAATATCAAGGCAGAAAATCCTACAATATCTGCTTTGAACTGGGTTATCGGAGTCCACACTCCCATATATTTCTGTTCAAAGAAGAAAATGTAGGATTTTATTCAGCTGTGTGGAAGGGGCCATAAATCAGAGTTATGCCAATGCAACTGATTTTTCTGATCATTGTGGCTATCAGAATTCTGGTTCTAATCATATAAGGACCAACCCCACATTTTAAAAATATTGCTCATTAGGGATTTATCTCAGGCCTCTTCTTAAAAAGGTAAAGGTTTCCCCTTGACATTAAATCTAGTCATGTGTGACTCTGGGGGTTAGTGCTCATCTCCATTTCTAAGCCAAAGAGTTGGTGTTGTCCATAGACACCTCCAAGGTCATGTGGCCAGCATGGCTGCATGAAGCACCAGTACCTTCCTGCCAAAGTGCTACCTATTGATCTACCCACATTTGCATGTTTTTGAACTGCGAGGTTGGCAGAAGCTGGGGTTAACAGCGGGAGCTCACCCCACTCCTCGGATTCGAATTGCAAACGTTTCAGTCAGCAAGTTCAGCAGCTCAATGGTTTAACCCACTATACCACCAGGGGCTCGAGACCCCTTCCGCACTGCCCTATATCCCAGAACCTGATCTCAGATTATCTGATTATCTCAGATTATTTGCTTTTGCATGATTATATGGTAGTGGAGACTAATATAATCCAGTTCAAAGCTGGCAATTATGGATCACATTCTGGGATATAGAGCAGTGTAGATCCAGCCTCAGAAAGCACAGCTATTCCTATGTCTCCAGAGAGCAAGGAAATTAATGGGGATGCATTTTCCTGCTCTTCCCCATCCTCCAATGACAGGGAAATGGCCATATTGAGGAAGATGTAGTATTACCTTAGGCAGTAGAAAAAACTAGGGCCCTTCCACACAGCCCTATATATCAATCAAGGCAGGAAATCCCACATCTGAGTGTGGACTCAAATAACCCAGTTCAGAGCAGATATTGTGGGATTTTCTGCTTTGATATTCTGTGATATAGGGCTGTGTGGAAGGGCCCCTTCATAAAAAAATAGCTAGTTACATGATGTACATACATATATGTCCCAATGCGGAATTCTGGCCATAATCTTAGAGAGAAGAAAGGAATATGTTCACTTTTTTACTCACAAAATAAGAGAAGATTTATATCTCTAGAACTGAACATGCACAAGGTAAATTTAGAGAGTAGACAAAGCTACATAACAATAGCTACATGATACACATAAATGCCCTAGTGTAGAATTCTGGCCATAATCTTAGAGAGCAGAAAGAAATGTGTTCACTTTTCACTCCCAAAATATGAGGTCCTACTAACGACCTCATCAGACGGGTTTTATTTGGAGCAATTTAACACTGGTCTCTGCTCCTTTTAACAAATTTTATGGCCAGTGATACATTGCATCCCTTCACATAATACACTGGCCACACGCCTTTTGGCATTTTTGTGGGATTCCACATCAGCCTTTGCCACCCACCATAAATTTCTACATCACAGGCAGCACCCATGATTTTCTACTTTTTTCCTGCTATTTTTGTGCTTTCACCTTCTGATGATGAAAAGCGACAGGGCATCATGTATCCTGTAGCTATTATTCCAACTTTCACTTCCCCTCACATGGGAAGGAGGAGAGTGGGTGCATGGCCTTGCAAAATATTACAAGGGGTAGTATTAAGAGGTCCTAGGACTGTGATGACAAATCTATGGCACATATGCCAGAAGAGGCACACAGTGCCCTCACTCCTGGCACATATGCCATCGCCGCCTCCCAACACCACCACCCACCATCACCACTCTCTACCTAGTCCTGCTCATCCGCTTGCTCACTTGCCTGTTTGCCCACCCTTTTGCTCACCCCTTACTCGTCCCCTTGCCTGACCACTTGCCCTCCACTTGCACGCCCACTTGCCTGCTCCCTACTTACTCATGTGCTTGTCTGCCCCTTTGCTTGCCTGCTCACTCACCCACATCCGCTTGTCTCCTGCTCACTTCTCCACTTCCCTCCCTCTCACATCATCTCTCCCCGGCTTGCCCCTCCACTTGTTCCCTCACCATCCATGGCTCAACCTCTGTAATGGTCAGTGGACAGGCTTACAACCCAAGAGAGTCCATGTCAGGCCCCAAGCCCCACAAGCCTCAGACTCCCAAGAAAATACTTTATTTATTTACTTTGCTTCTAGACCGCCTCTCTCAGCCCGAAGGCGACTCGATGTGGTGTACAAATAGCAGGAACTGCTCAAGACAAACAAATCAACAGTTATCAATACAATTTCAACATATACAATTTAACATTTAACGTTAAAAACACAATATCAGCATCTCATTATTGAGTCGATTTCCAGTTGCATCGTCGTTGTTCCTTAGGTCTCTATTTGATAATCATACTTCATTTGCAAATGCCTGGTCAAATAGCCAGGTCTTGACCTTCCTCCGAAATGACAGGAGGGAGGGGGCTAATCTGATGTCATTTGGAAGGGCGTTCCAAAGCCGAGGAGCCACCACTGAAAAGGCTCTGTCTCTCGTCCCCACCAATCACGCCTGCGAAGCAGGCGGGACCAAAAGCAGGGCCTCTCCGGATGATCTTAAGCATCTTGAAGGTTCATAAAAAGAGATGCGTTCGGACATGTAAGTTGGACCAGAACCGTTAAGGGCTTTAAAGGCTAAAGCCAGCACTTTGAATTGTGCCCGGTAGCAAACTGGTAGCCAGTGGAGCTGGTGCAACAGAGGTGTTGTACGCTCCCTGAGTGCCGCTCCTGTTATCAATCTGGCTGCTGTCCGTTGGACCAGTTGAAGCTTCCAAACAGTCTTCAAAGGCAGTCCCACGTAGAGTGCATTGCAGTAATCTATATGGGATGTAACCAGAGCGTGGACTACCGTGGCCAAGTCAGACTTCCCAAGGCTTTAAGATTCCTTCCAGGCCTGCTTGCCTTTCTCATGAGAACCTGGTACCAAGCAAGCAGGGTGAAACAGTCACGGTTACCAAAGCTATCCCTGTTGATAAGCGGAGAGGCCCGGGACTGAGAGAAGCCTAACTCCTCTCTGCAGCTGGTAACACTAATTGGGTTTACATTCTTGAGGAGCTGAGGTAGTTAAAACAACAGCTACCATCCATCATGCCTACTTTGACACTCGATGCAAAGTTACGTGGCTAAGATCAAAGGGTTTGGACAGTATAACTGTTTGGAGTTGGCCCGGAGCTGTATTTCGTGCCAACTCCACATCCAGGATGATGGATCTCTGAAAGAGGCCATTGGGCCTACCTAAGTACATTGCCTGCCAGCTTCCTGGCTGTATGGATCTAGCCCGCTAGTGTGAAGCCTTGTTTCCTTGCTACGTTCCTGTTTGCTCCTGAAAAGACTTTCCTTGCTATTGAACCCTGCTTTGTTCCTGATTGCCTTCAGCTGAAGCCTGACTGATCCGGGACTATTTACTCATTGCTTGACTCCTGAGAATTGCTGCTATTGAAAGCACTATAAGATTGCTTTCAACCTCTTTCCTTTACATTTGTTCTAAATAAACCTGTTGTACCTCAGCTGACTGTCTGGTTTATCAAGGGAGGTCTTGGTCCAGGGCCTAGAGGGCGACAGTCCAGTATCATGTAAGGTAGTCATTTATTTCATGCATAGGTTACTCCAAAGCTGTGTCTGCCAAGCTCCTTTAAAAACACTGCCTCAAGTGTAAATACTAGGGCTGGTTGATCCATAAAAAAAACTCGTGTGTGGAGGAGGAGCCGCTCTTATTTCGAAATAGAAAGTGTTCTGAAAATTTTGGGGAAAATTTCAAAATTGATTCGTTTTTAGTTACGAAATTCGTTATTGAGTTGTGAGTGAGCTGGCCAGGGGAGAGTGCAGGGCGCCCCCTCCACTCTCCTCTGGCCAGCTGACAACCAAGGCAGGTTAAAGATAAGAAAGAGCAGAAAGAAAAATGACACAATAATGTGCCCTTTATGGAAATGTCTGACCTGGTTTCGATTTAGAAAGGTCACTTCCGGGTTGCTGGCCATAGGTCGAATTAGGGTCTAAGTTGATTTTAATATGAAATAATAACAGTTTTTTTAAGAATAACGACCGGAGATATCCACCCTTAGTAAATACACTGCAACTGTATTCACAAGAGGCTGTGTCTTAAAGGCATCTTACACCACAACCTCTCCTCCACACACACACATACACACACACACACACCCCAGTTTGGACGGTCATTCTCTAAAAGTTTTGCCATTACTTACTAGAACAAAGTTACCCAGTCCAGTGTCTTCTTATCTATAATAGTCAACTTCTGAGAAGCTCAACAACACAAATGAGATGTGATAGCCATCTCCCAATGTTCTTCCCTGACAAACGATATTCAGGTGTTTAGTCATATTTTCCCTGAACCTGGAGCTACAATATATCCATCATTACTCACAGACACCGAATATTCTGAAGCTGAGAATCCTTTCATCTCATGGACCTTCCTATTGTGTCCTGCTGTTCATTTTTCATCCCAAACATTCATCCAGAAAGTCAATAACCAGTTGTGCTTCTCTGACTATTGTTCTCTTCATGTCTTTTCTATGTACACACCCTCATAATGTGAATATTGTTTTGTTCAATGCATCTGCATTAGTCAGTGATTCATATTGCTACGATTGGCTGAAAGTTGGAAATAATGAAAAATAATCTAGTTGTGTACAAAGGAACATAAGGTTCAGAGCATGGAAGAGAAACAGTTTAATTATCAGAGAGTCAGGTGGGAGTTTATTTCACAGAACCTCCATAATTATGCTGACAGTAATTTGAAATAGCCTTTTTCAAGCCTTTTATTGTTTGAAGAGAAAAAAAGGATGTGAAAAACTGTTTTATTTTGTTTTGGCTTGTTTTGTTCCTGTCTTTCCTCCCTCCAAATTAGAACTTGAGGAACCAATGAGAAATTATGCTTTTTTGTCTATAGCAGATGTCCTTTCAGAAAATGTTCCAGATGAATAATGTAAAGCAAACATTCCTCTTGGCATTGTTAGACTATACCATGGAATATTTGTCTGCATTTGAATCCATGTTAGGTGGTGTGTTTGTTTTGAGGTCTGAACAAGGTGCTCAGCTGGCATACTTTAACTGACCAGGGTTTTCTCAGTAGCCATTGAGGTAGTTTTCCTGTTGGATAGATTATGAGTTTAGTCTGGTTTCCAGCCCAAACTTTAAGAGAGCTGTCAAAAGTATTGAGGACAGGATTCTGCACCTTAGTTAACTTCTGTTAGGTTCTGAAGAATGGCAAGTCTTCACCTAAGATCCCCTGCCTGATTTAAAGGATCCCTGGAGATTCTGGAGATGCCTGGAAGCATCTCCAGAGTCACTCGGCTATCCATACAACCAGCCAAATGCTCTATGGGTGCATCAGGATGGATATTGCCATTTCTGCATCACAGCCAGCCAGCAACTCTCTTAATGGCTTCCTGGAGACATCACATTTATGGTCCCATGGCCCAGTACAACAAATGAAATCAACACAAATGTCACATCACCAGCAATGCTCTGAACATACCAATGGGTCTGTTGGCCATGTGGAGAGTGGATCAGGGTATATTTAGGCCAATCCAGCTGCATGTTTTGATAACATTATATAACATTGTTGTTTGTTTTTGTATTTTATCTGAATGGGTTTGGTTTGCAGTTGTGTTGTTATTCAACTTTCCTCAGTCTGTTAAGAAGGAGAAGGAGAAAGCTCTAGGTTTTCTCCACATTGCCCTTTTTCAAATCTCAAGTTCAACCACACATAGAGAGAAATGTATTAATTTTTGCAGTAGAGATACACCAATTGTCATCTTGGATGATATTTACAAGCACATATTAAGGCTCTGATTTTGGATACTTGGTTGATGATGCTGGTTGAATATTACTGGAGCAAAGTCTTTTCAGGAATGGACTCTCACCTGTGAAACTTGCTTTCCCAAGAAATGTCCTCTTCTTGAATATTTATAAATAAACATCCATAAACTGTTAACAAATGGTTAATAGTGCTTATTCCATGAGTACATTTTAGTTTACATTCTGGCATGGTTTCATTTTGAAATTGGATTTTAAATGGCATTTCATTCACTGCCTTCCTTTTGGCTGCCTGCAGGCTCTCCAACTCCCTGTTTAGGGAGGTTAAGTTGGCTTCCTTCCTCTTGTCTTTTTTGTGTTGACAAGTAAAGATGGAGCTTTTGGCAACTGACCTTTTTTTGCTATGTGGGAATTAGCCAGACCAGTGTTATATTTTCTTTTATTAGTGTGTTTTAAAACTGTTTAAAATGCTCATGGTTTCACTTGGGTTATATTTAAACTGTCTGTTATGACACTAGAATCTGTTTTGAATCCCATGTGTGAGAGAAATGTGATATATAAACATGTAAATGAACAAATGAGCAGATAAATAGCAAACTTTGGGGACTGATTTGACATAGATGTTGCTATTAATATGTTGTTTCTCTATCCTCTTTAGCGTGTTCCTTTTTCATGACCTGTACCAGTGTTGAGTGCCTTCAAGTTGTTTCTGATTTCTGGAAACTCTTAGGTGAACCTGTCATAGGGTCTTCCTTCCTCTATGGCTGAGAGAGTGACCAAGGTGATCCAATGGATTTCCATGGCTGAACAGATATTCATACTTCTATCTCCTAGAAGCCCAGACCAATAATTACTTACTTAGCCAATCCCTCATTGTCCTAGTAAGATTGTCCTCCAAGTTTGGTGTACGTAGGTGACTGTGGAGCCCTATTCTTGACTTGCATGTTCTCCCGCAATGAGGGCATCAGTTTCCAGGTGGAAGGTGGTACTGCCAGTAACTCAGCCTCAGACGAAGACAAAACAACCACCTCTGAACAAATTTGGTCAAGAAAATGCCATTATATGTAGATATCGCTTGGGGTCATCATGAGCCAGAAGCTTTTTGAAGACAGAGCCGTTTTGTAAACAGAGATTGCATAAAATAGTATTCACTAGATTTACTCTACATTAACAGATGGATTCAGGCCAAGAAATGGATTTATGTGGCCCTGCATTCTTCATGATTGTCTGTGCTTGCTAGGGCTGATGGGAGTTACAATCTAACATTATCTGGTGAGTAGGGTTGCCATATTTTGATAGAAAAAATAAGGGACATTCACGGGATTTGTCGCAAAAATAAGGGACACTTACTAAAAACTCCAACAGGGTTTTAGGCCAAGAGCAGGTATCCTATGGCCATCACCACGATGGCTGCAAAAAGTAGGGGCAAGTAAGCAGGAGGGGGGAATAAAAACCTGGGGCCAAAGAAGCAAAACAAGAGGCTCTTTCATAGAGCCCTATATCCTAGAATATCAAGGCAGAAAATCCCACATCTGCTTTGGACTGGGTTATCTGAGTCCACACTCAGACTATGTGGGATTTTCTGCCTCAATATTCTGGGATATAGGGCTGTGTGGAAGGGCCCAGAGACAAGCAAGTAAAACTGGCAAGGAAGTAGAAAACAGGGGGCGAGGAGGCAGAAAATAGGGACAATCAAGTAAAAGAGGGGTAGGGAAGCCAAATATAGGGGGCAAGGAAGCAGAAAATTGGGGCAAGTTAGCAAAACAGCTCATAGTTCGCTCACATAACAACCCCAAAGCCCTCCCCCCTCAGGTCCCCTGCAGTCTCCTGCATTGGTGAGGACCATGCAACCTTCCAATCTCCCCTCCCCCCCGAAATGTTGCTCCTTCTGCCCATCTTTTTTGGGGAGGGGGTTGCTAGGAGCTTGCTGCTCTGTCTCTTGTTTGCTCCTGGCTGCAAAGAGGCCCGAGCAAGGGCAAGGAGAAGGGAAGGCAGGCAAGAGAAAGAGAGAGACTGAGCGAGCAAGCTCCCTTCCCGGCCTGGCTTCCTCCCCATCCTCCCCCCACTGCCCCCGTCTTCCTCCTTTCCCCAGCTCACACTGGGCATGCACACCCCACTGACATCTTCACATGCCCAGCCCGGCGCAAGGGTGGTCCGGCGTGCCCGCTCGGCGGGGCCCTGGCATCCGCTGCCCTGGGAAAGACCCCCCGCCCAAGCAGCAGCAGCAGCAAGGGCAACGCTGCTGCTGCTGCAGTGGCTGACTCCCCAATCACCTCCCCTGCCGGGAAAAGGAAACGCAGGAAGAGGCGCAGCAACAGCAGCGGAGCAACCCGATTCTTCTTCTCCCTCTCTCCCTTTTTGCTCAGGGTTGGGCTAAAGGAGCAGCTCGGTGCGTGTGCGTGTGTGTGTGACTCCGAGCCGGCCTCTCTTTTCCCAGCCAGAGGACAGGTCAGGAGGAGCGAAAAATAAGGGACAGCAGCTGTAAATACGGGGCACCCAAAAAAAGGGCCAAAATAAGGGACGTCCCTTATAATACGGGATATATGGGAACCCTACTGGTGAGCAACATGACTTCTTTCTCTAATTTAGTTCATTGCATTTGGCTTAGGTGGCAAAATCTAGTTCCAGTTGGCTTCCAGATATCTCTTGGATTACAGCTCTCCAAAACCTTGATTGTTACCCATGCTTATTGGACTTATAGGAATTGAAATCCAAAATATCTGGATGGCCTTAGGTTGTTTAACTCTGTTATAGATGACTGCACACACACTAAAAGGCACATAAACCTTTCAACAGCCAGGATATCACATCCAAACTAAGCCAAACCATCCTCATCCATAGCAACTGGCTGTGAGCAAGCCATTTGGAAGGTTTATGTGGCTTGGAATGACTGTTCTTACTTTTATTTATTGGCCCACTTCTCAAGACTTTTACAGTGCAGACAATGATGCCCCCCCCCCCCCCCCAATTAAAAGGGCAACATTCATTTTCTACAGTAGTTTTGTTTTTATGGCCATTCAGAAAATTTCATTGGCAGTATGGCAAGGCCACTACCTGACTGATGCCAAGATTAGTCACCCGACCTTTCTTTTCTTTTCCTCTTTGCTGCTTCTCAGCATCTTCCCTATATTGCTTTTTTGTGTACAGAAGGGATGGGGAGACTCGTTAGATTCAAATCCCAGGTGGAAGAGAAAAGAAGCTTGCACAAAGCAACCTATAAAATTGTCCATACTATTACAAGAACAGATTGTGACCTTTCAAATGGTTTTCAGTTTGGGATGTCTGGATTAGCAACCTGTAATCATTGTTGTAACTCCCTTTCATAATGGCATTCAAGTTATGCCTATCTCTATTTCCCCTTTGAGCTATGTGTTTTGAAAGTGCATATAGAAATTTTGAAATGAGAGAAATTACAGAAGAGACAAAAAGTCAGGGATCCTTTTATTTCCTTGGTCCAAGGTCACTGCACACAAGAGGTAGTTTCCCTTTTACGATGCAAGTCAGAGGGTTTTTGCAGCTCAGCCTCCACAATAAATAAATAAGGTGGTTAAATATACAACTCTCATCTGTAAAGAGTGAAGGTCACCCACGAGCCTTTCTATAGCAATGGTTGGATGCAGGGAGAAAATTGTACTTTCAAAGCATGTGGCTGAATTTGCTCCCATGCATCCTGAGAAGTGTCCATTATCTCAGGTGCCTAATGTGTCAATGCTAAGGACACACTCAAGACTGAAGGTTGCTCTCACAAAAGTAGGAGATCGCACAGGCCAAGGGTGCGGAAACTTTGCCCCATGTAAATATGTGAGTCAACAATTCCCATCAGTCTCACCAAACACAGTCTGTAATGAAGCATTTTGAGAACTATAACCCTATACTTTGGAAGTGACAAAGCTTCCTTACCCATGATGTTGGCTGAACACCTGGAGCTGCAGCACTCAAACACTTCCTGGTCAAAATCCTGTTAATATAATAGCCCTGAGTAAGTTCCCTTACACACACCAGGACTGTGACGCAGCTGGCTGGGAGTCAGCTGCATTAAGATCACTACTGACTGAAAGGTCATGAGTTCAAAGCCAGCCCGGGTCGGAGTGAGCTTCTGACCATTGTGTAGCTTGCTGTCGACCTTTGCAGCCCAAAAAACAGTTGCATCTGTCAAGTAGGAAATTTAGATATCGTTTATGCGGGGAGACTAAGTTAACTAATTTACGACGTCATACAATCTCCAGCAAGCAAGCAAAAAAGAATGAGGAAATACTCCACCAGTGTCACAAATGGATGGTGAAGCAACAGCTCCCCAGTGGCCAAATTACACTCACGAAGCTGGAATGTTAAATTGCCTCTGTGTGTCTGTCTATATATGTTGTGTGCCTATGACATTGAATGTTTGCCATGTATATGTACATTGTAATCTGCCCTGAGTCCCCTGTGGGGTGAGAAGGGCGGAATATAAATACTGTAAATAATAAATAAATAAATATTGCTCAATATATACCATGAGGAGAGCAAACTGGTGGTGGTGATGGTGGTGGTGGCGATGGTGGTGGTGGTGATGATGATACAGATTATACAATGTGAGAGCCAGTATGGTGTAGTAGTTTGCACATTGGATTATGACCATGGAGACCAGAATTTGAATCCCCATCAAGTAGGGGTGGATATCTCCAATTTAAAAACTTTGAAATCCGTTAATAATTCATATTTGAAATTATTTTGATCTTATACCGACCCTCAGTGAAGTTTCAAAAGATCGCCATTTTTTGTAAAGGTCACATTATTAGATTGTTTTTCCCCTCCTCAGTTCTCAACTCACAAGAGGAGACTGGAGGGCAGCAACACCCGCCTTTCTCCTCTCGCCAGTCATCCGCTTCTCCTCCCCTACCAAGATCTAATCTGCGCCAAGCCTTGGCATGGTTTAGATCTTGGGAGAGAAGGAGAGGCGTCTGCTCCTGGCTGGGGAAGGAACGGAGGACTGGGATGGCTACAAACCATCCCACTCCTCCGTCCCCGTCCCCCAGCTCAGAGGCATATAACCAGGTATGCCTCTGAGCTGCAGCCTGGGGAAGGAACAGAGGATTGGGATGGCTACAAGCCATTCCACTCCTCTGTCCCGTCCCCCCAAGCTCAGAGGCATACCGGGTTAAATATAACCCGGTATGCCTCTGAGCTTGCTGCCTAGGGAAGGAACAGAAGACTGAGATGGCTACAAGCCATCCCACTCCTCCCCCCTCCCAAGCTCAGAGCCATCTCGTGTTAAATATAATGTGGGATAGCTCTGAGGGGGCGGGGGAAGGAAGGTGTGTGTGGGTGCCTTGCATCCAGACACACCTTCCTTTCCCCGCACCTCAGAACCATCCCATGTTAAATATAACGTGGGATAGCTCTGAGGGGGCGGGGGGAAGGAAGGTGTGTGTGGGTGCCTTGTATCCACACACACCTTCCTTTCCCCGCACCTCAGAGCCATCCGCCGTTAAATATAATGCAGAATAGCTCTGAGGGGGCGGGGAAAGGAAGGTGTGTGGGGGTGCCTTGTATCCACACACACCTTCCTTTCCCCACACCTCAGAGCCATCCCATGTTAAATTTCATCCCGATGCTTCTGAGCTGGGGGGGGGGGGGGAGGGAAGAGTGCAGGGCTTGCCCTCCATTCTTCCCTCCCAGCTGGCGCAAGGAATAACGAAAATTCGTTATTAATTACATTTAAATTACGAAATTTACTTTAAAAAAATTGGAATAATTTCTATAACCACCCAGCAACGGAAATCCCGCCCCCAACAAGTTTAGAATCAATTTTTTATGGATCAACCCCCCCATCAAGGTATGGAAAACCACTGGGTGACCTTGGGCAAGTATTGTTAAATTCTGCCATATCTTAATTATAAAATGTGTTCTCCCCCTCTTGCTGTAGGGCTCATCTCATCTCATGACTATGTAAGACCTGGTAGGGGACAGCTGAGAAACATTTTCCCTGTATTACTATAATCAAACACACAAGATGAGAATATAACCATGTTAATGGTGGTAGGAGTATCATAGTTATGAATGTGTAACCTAGAGTTATTTTCCTTTCCTTTCCCACATGTTTTGTGTTTCTAAAGCTATTCACACCCACAATATGCCTTTAAAGGTCTCTTTCTAGGTATTTATTTATTTATTTATTTATTAGTTCAGCTTGATATACCGCTCTCTCTGGAGCCCAGAGCGGTTTACAAAATTAAAATAGCAAGTAAAACACATAAAACACAGTAAAACCAATATAAAACCCCCAGTTAAAATCCCATTCCCAACAATAATGCAATAGGGCAGCAGAAATGCGATGGCGGCGAGGTGGCAGAGCGCGAGTGGTAACGGGCACTGGTTATGGGCCAAATGCCTGTCTGAATAACCAGGTCTTGACGGCTCTGCGGAATGGCAGCAAGTCGCGGATGACTCGTATCTCCTCAGGGAGGGTGTTCCACAAGGTTGGGGCGGCCACAGTGAATGCCCTCTGCCGCGTAGTAGAGAGCCTGTAGACCTTAATGCCAGGCACCTCCAGTAAGTTGAGCCCCTCTGAGCGCAGCGATCTCCTGGGCACATAAGGGGTAAGTCGCTCCCTCAGGTACACTGGCCCCAAACCATATAAGGCCTTAAAAGTTAGAACTAACACCTTGAAGGTGTCCCAAGGTGTCAATTGGGAGCCAGTGCAGCTCGCGCAAGAGTGGAGTCACATGAGTGGATCTTGAGGCTCCTGAGAGCAAGCGTGCTGCTGCGTTCTGCACCAGCTTAAGTTTCCGGATCGCCGACAAGGGTACTTCATACATCTAAGATACTAGAAGAGTCCTTTGCATGTGATCGTTCTGCCATCTTGACCAATTCTGATGTCATATGATCACATATGTCCCAGCCTTTCATCTGCAAATTGTTGGGAAGGTTTGCAGAACTGGAAAGTTGGAGAGAGGGCTTGAATAGTTTTGCATTAAACGTGTGACTGCTTCTGAGTCTTTTCAACTATTTTCTTTCACACACAAAAACAACAACAACACAATGCACTGTGTGGATTTCTGAACATTAATTGTATTCTGATCTGTCTTCCATCCAGAAAGTGTGGAGATGGGTAAATCAATTATTCCCCCAAAAAAACAAGCAAACAAAAAACCCCAACACATATCTATACAGAGTTCAGTGGGATTTGTTGCCTGGCAAGTATACTTAGGCTTGCAGCCTTAAAGCCCTTTTCATGCCATTCTCTTCTTAGCTGCTGGGAAGTGAATTGCTTGAAATCCAAGTGCTTTCATGTTGCAAGTGGAGAGAGCTGATTGACAGAGCCGTTCCAAGACACTCTTGTGTCTCATCTTCAACTGTTTAAGAAGCTCTTTTTCCTTTGTGCAGCTTCCCTTTGAAACTATAGAAATTAGGGGAAAATGTAGAAAAGGTGACTTTATAATAGCTGGCAAGTATTAAATATTCCATTAAATTGTACATTATGCTGACAAAACTTTAAAAAAAAAAGGGAAGGCACACTAGCTTTGAGTGTATTTATTCTGAAGGCTTATAGCTGGAAAGTGCCATGTGGTTTATTATATCAGTTATTTTAATATTCTGCATTTGAGTAAAGCCCAAAAACAAAGAGTTAACATTGTTAGAATATCCTGTCAATGGTAAAACAGAAGACATGGAGATTTGTGTTTCTTCAAACGCATCAAGCAGGATTGGTATTTCACTAGTCAGAAAGAAATCCAAAAATCATTAATTTATCAAATGGCTGGTATTGATGTACTAGCACTACTTGGCAGAGAAGACTAAAGACTTTGTAAAACTACAGTTCCCATGATTCCATAGAATTGAGTGATGATAGTTAAAGTGTTGTCAGACTGCATTAATTCTATAATATGGATTCACCCACAGTCTAAGTACTCTAATAACAGAAGTAGAGCAAGGGCATAAAGATCAGAATTGGCTGAAGCAGAACTTACAACAGTTCTTAGTCCCCCATTAACTGTTGAACCATGATATAATCATAAGGGACAAAACTTGGAACTAAATAGCTTTAAAAGGCGAAGCAATTCTAGGCTGAATCAATAGCATTATTATTGTGCCATGGTACCCCCCCCCCCCAAAAAAGATTTTTTTTTGTTCACTAAGAGACCACAAATAAATATAGGGTTTTCCTTTTATTAAACACTTTTCCTGTGGGCCCAGAGTTGCACAAGTCCAAAGATTTAGAAAATCAGGAACAGGCATAGCAGCAGCTGTATCTCATGAATTCTGCATTAATAAATGGTATTAATTTGATGATTTATGTGTAACTTGTATCTTTTAAATTGTAAACCAGGGGTGCTCATTAGGTAGATCGCGATCTACTGGTAGATTGCGTAGGGAGTACTGGTAGATCGCAGGCAGGGCTGGAGGAAGGCTCAGTCCCACCCTACAGGCTCCCGATGCCGCCCAGAGGCGACTTCCACTGTGGCTGCTGCAGCATGGACTGGGACTCGGAGCTGCCTGTTGGTAAGCTGGTGAAAGGGCTTCCTCTTTTCTCCCTCCCTGTCCCTCCCCCTCACTCTCTTTCCTTCCTTCCTTCTTCCCTTTCTTCCTTCCCTCTTTCCTTCCTTCCCTACTTCCCATCCTTTCTTCTTTCCCTTCCTTTCTCCCCTCCTTCTTGCATTGCCTTCTTTCCTTCCTGTTTCCTCCCTCCCTCATTCCTTCCTTCCTTTCCTTCCTCTCTGCCTTGAACATTTGCTGTTGGTTGTGGGGGTTCTGTGTGGGAAATTTGCCCCAATTCTGTTGTTGGTGGGGTTCAGAATGCTCTTTGATTGTAGGTGAACTATAAATCCCAGCAGCTACAACTTTAGTGATGGTCACTCCTTGTAGCTGTCTTGTGGCCAAATTTGGCAGCAATTCGTCCAGTAGTAAGAAATCAGTTTGTGTGTGTCAACTGTAAAATAGGATGTGTGGAAGGGCCCTGGGTTATCTGAAATCCTTTCCACACAGTTGAATAAAATCACATGTTATCTGCTTTGAATCAGATTATATGGCAGTGTGGACTCAGAAAACCCAGTTCAAAGCAGATATTGTGTTATATGTTTCACATTTTTGTAGTGGGTAGGTAGATCATTTTGACTTGGTTGTTTTATAAGTAGCTCTCATGCTGAAAAAGTGTGAGCACCCCTGCTGTAAACGATACCTATTTCTTATGTGAAATTTATATAAACTGCTTCTTTAAAATGTATCAAAATGGAACCTATGACATGACACTGTTTAGATAATCTCATGGGAATGGAAAAGGTTGAACAAATCCCTCTAGCTATTTCCCAAGCCAGATAATAATCAGATTCATTGTTAAGTGTATAAGAGTAGGTGATGCAATATGTTTGTGCATTTTGCCTTAGGCTGAAAGTCTGCTGCTTCCCGCAAGCATTTGGAAGAATTTCCAAATGGTAAGATCCGTTTGACAGTGGAATATGTTACCTTAGGGGATGGTGAAGTTTCCTTCTCTGGAAAATTTTGAACAAAGTTTGAATATCCATCTGTCAGGAGTGTGTTGATTGTGAGTTCTTAAATGGCAGAATAGGACTGGACTCGTTGGCCCTTTTGATCAATTCAAACTCCATGGTTCTATGATTATGGTGAGGGAAATTGGACATTGTACCCTCAACCAGCCCTGGTCATGGGTATAGGTAGCCAAGTTAGAGGAATAACAAAGACACCAAGTAAAGCGTTACTCAAGTGAAGCTGTTACACCAACAAGTCATTGCAGACAATAGACTGGAAAGCAATTGATATTTATTTTGTGCCTCTTCTCATTATGATCTTTGTCAGATGTATGGATTTATGCCCCATTATTTTCTTGAACCATTACTATGTTTGTCAAGATAATGAATGGCACAAGATATCTGAGCCGCCAATAGACATAACAAATTATAATGGACCCCCATTATGGTTGTGATTTTCCCTTCCAATCTTAGACTCTAAAAGTCAGAAATCACTTCCTTACCACCATTTATTCACCAGATGAGTAATTTTGGATAGGTCAAGGAGGTCCGCCAATGAAACGGTAGCATACTGGAAGACGTCAAACCCTCACGGCTCAGTAATTCACTCAAATTAATTCCCAGTCTCTCGTTCGGCTGACAAATGAGGAGAGAAAATAGCATGAAATTAATCGGCAACACTTTATTATAAGTGACAAATGGTTATTAATTTCTGCGATGCTCATTACAATAACATTAATCATGGCGAACCCTTTTTTGGTCCTACACTGCATCCATGAAGATGCCACTCCATAGAAATTCTAGTCTAATTTTGCATTAATAAATGTCCACTTACTTTAACACCTTGCCACATTAATCTATTTTCTCTGACAGAATATAGAACAAAGGGAAAGGGTTTCAGCCAAGAGAGACCATGATGAGCCATTAGATAAAGCATCTTTTGAGTTCATTGGCCTTTCTTTGTGCCATCTACATGGCCTACTTACGGGTATCCCAGAGGTAGTTAGTTGACCCATTTTGGGAAAGAAATGATGGCGTTAAAGGACCTTTGGTCCAAAGAAGCTTTTTCTGTGTCCTTATCAAGGTCTTCAGGAACAGAAGGAAAAACCATTAACAATGGAAAAATCCGCTGAAATGCAGGGGGCAATGTGTTAGCATGGGCATTTCATTATATAATCCCATGATGAGGTTGACCAGTCCCACTGTCTCTCCATTTGAGTGTACAGTGCATCCCAAGACATTTTCAAAATTTCAGAGCTTTCTACAGCAGATAGAAAGAAGGGGGGCTCTTTGCTGTAAAAATAGGTTATTAGATTATCTGCTCCTTTTTATTTCGAATTTACTTCTAAATTCCACTGGGGGTGTGGAGCATTTCTACTGTCGTAATTTTTAACTACGGTAAATTTACTGTTTCTATTGTTTGTTGCCTCTAGTGTTTTAGCTTTATATTGCTTTGATATATTTTTCACATTCCTCATGTAAACTGCTTGGATTATTCAGATGAAAGAGCTGGCTATATACACATTACCAACCTAATGTGAGTGTAAAGGTGGTGAAAACCAAAAGTCTGCCATGAATAGATATATAGATGAGAGCAGTTCTGGGGAACACAAGTAGATAATTGCAGCCTAAGGCATCTTGCAATTTGAGCTCAGTTGGTCTGAGAATGGCACAGTGTTCCACAGACCTTGGTTGTTGCATCTCACTTGCCTTTGGCTTCCTTTTACTGCATTTGCAAAAGAAAACATGAAAGAAAATGCTGGTTCATTCCTTGAAAGATAAAGGGGGGATTTAGCCTCCCTCTTTCACCAATGAATCATCAACTTCAGAAATACTATTGGGAGGAAAAAGGCCACATTGTTCTGCAAACTCTGGTTACTTACTAGCCTATGCTGGAGTAAAGGGAATAGGGATGAATACAGAAGTGGCTGGTGGCTCTGTCATAATGGGGAAAGGTCATCCACCTTGGATTTTAATGACTGCTGTTGGGTGTAAAATCAGTGTGTTTCTATAGTTGCTACAATTTGTACATGGAGTGGCTACCACCCGTTTGGAGCTCCATTGAATTCCAGTCCCAATCAAGGTGTTCTACCACCTGTTTAAGGAGCTCCATTGGCTGCTGTTGATTTTCCAGTCCCAATTCAAGGTGCAGGTTATCACCTACAAAGCCCTACTCTAACAACCTTGAGGAAAAGCTTAAAAACCTGGCTGTTCCGGTGTGCCTTTGAGGAATGAACAACAAATCCCCATACCATGACCAGATCAGTACAAAATGCCCTTTGATGTACTTTATCTCATCCTTAGTGGAATTAAACCCCATTGTTTGTCCCATCTGAATCTTCCACCAGATACATACCCTATCCATCCATCTCACTAAGGGTTCTTAGCACAGCAGTAACAACAGCTGTGAGAAGATCTTATCAACCGAATGTTACAGGTTCGAGACCCCAGGCTGGCTTGGGCAGCCAGCTGTGTGCCTTGCCCCTGTTTACCCAAGCAGTTGAAAACAAGCCTAGCTGTGATTATTATTATTATTATTATTATATAGGGGACAAATGGTCAAATGTGTGACATATCATCATTAGAGCCATTGAAATCTAGAAGATGACACAGGCGTATATGTTCAGAATCTTCCTTTGGTGCTCTTTTCTCAATCAAACCCGAGAACAGAGCACCGGGGAACCAGTGTTCCATCTCCCTCAGATAACATGGCAAACAATAAAGAATTATGACATTCAGCAGTCCAACAATTTCTGGAGTGCTGGGTGCAAGTTCCTCGGCAGTTACCTTGATGTTTATATACCAGTATTTTCTCACACTATGTTTTGGCCCTTACTGCAGCAAGCCACCAGAGCAGGTCTGCACAACTTGTGGTCCTCCAGATGTTTGACCTCCAACTCCCAGAAGCCCTAGCTAGCTTGTCCAATGGCCAGGAATTCTGGGAGCTTGAGTCCAAAACATCTGTAGGGCCACAAGTTGTGTAGGCTTGCACAGGGGTTAGGAAACATTGATTTTGAGATATGAAAATTGCTATAATTACTTTGATAGCTTGGGGAATTAGAATTTTTAGTCCCAAAGGATAACAGTTACATTCCAACACTTGGGAACGTGCACCGGGCATCATAGCTGCCCTCCTCTACCTATATCTTTGGGGACAACCTTCACAAACGTGTTATGTCATGTAGCACGTCTCCCAACTTCTGTGTTACTGGAGAGCAGAGAATCAGAGGAGATGCATCCATAAATTGTCCTGAATGCATTTTAACAGCTAGTGTATAGGCCTACTGGCATCCGCAGGAGATCCTTGCAGATGACATCCTCTCAGCTAGAGGAAAATAGCTGGCTGCCTCCACAACCTATGGATTGGGGTGGGGTGAGAATTGCTGATTGCACAGTTGACTAAGAACTGCTATTTCTGCATTGGCCAATAGATTGGGTTAGCATAGTATACATTAGATTTGTTCCTTTGTAACTAACAGGATGCCAGCCTGTCAGGAGCCTGTCTTCCCAGCCAGGGCCAGGCTTGGGAGCCAAGGCCCTAACACATTCCTCCCCCATGGCAACATCTGATAAACACCTGGCAGCTGACCTTGGGGGAGCTACACCTGGGGGGGGAAGTTCTAGCTGGGCTGTTACATGTGGTTGCATCAGACTGGACGTGGCTCTACCTGGGTTTTACATGTGATTGCATCAGACTGGATGTGGGTATAAAAGCCAGACACAGCCTTGCACAGGCGTTCTTGGCATTAAGCTTCTTGATCCTTTAATAAAGAAGATGGATTTACCGGTCGTCTGCCGTGTGGTGCTTCTTCGAAGTTAGAGTGGCCTGACACCAGCCAATGTTACCAAGCCCTATGTAGTCCAGATATGTACGTGATTACCCATGAAAGTTGTTACCACCTATAATGAAACCTAGAGCCCCCAGTGACACAGTGGGTTAAACCCTTGTGCCGGCATGACTGAAGATCGACAGGTCAGAGACTTGAATTTGGAGAGAGTGTGGATGAGCTCCCTCTGTCAGCTCCAACTCCCCCGAGCAACGTCCCTGCAGATAGCCAATTCTCTCACCCAAGAAGCAACTTGCAGTTTCTCAAGTTCTTCCTGACACAAAAAAGAAAAAAGAAATGTGGTGGTCAGGAAAAGAGAGCACTTGGTAAATATCCACTGGCCAATTGCTAAGGTGGGGCAACTGTGGTCACAAACCCTTCAAGCATCCATAATGTGAAACAAATGTGAGCTGTAACATTGAGAAATGCTTCCCTCCCTTCCCATAAAATATTGCATATAATAAACGGAGTCCCAATAAAACCCCATACTCCATTCTATGAATTACTGCAAACACATTTCCTTGTTGTTGTGGCAAGGTAAAACATCTTGTAACTCTGACTGCACCATAAATCCACTTAGCGCTTAGCTCTCTTTTTTTGGTGCATAATGTGTCTCATCGTGTTTACTTATTACTAGTGATTTATTTATTAAACTGCTCACACAAAGAAGCTATCAGCCCAGACAGAGGTGGCTTGGGGAATGGGGGAGCCAAAGACGCTGTGAACTGAAGACAAAAAGAAGAAAAATTCTGTCTGGATATGCTGCAAATATATGTGCTCTGAATTTTCATCCTTCACCTGAGAAAAATAATGTGGTTGCATAAGAATAATAGAGTTGACTCTAAGCTGGAATGTGTCCAGAGGATGTCCTCATGTGCCATCCAGTCCAACCCCATTCTGCCAAGAAGCAGGAAAATCGCATTCAACGCACCGCCAACAAATGCCCATCCAGCCTCTGTTTAAAAGCCTCCAAAGGAGGAGCCTCCACCACACTCTGGGGCAGAGAGTTCCATTCAATTGCTTGCTTTTTTAAAATAGATTTTTATTAGTTTTCAGAATATTAACAGGTTGTTAAAAACAGGTAATAAACATACAGAATAGAGAGGGTTGCACCTCTCTTAGAATTGGGACATTTGAGTAGGGTAAGGGGGGATGGGTAAGGGGGAGGGGATACATTGGGATTGGGGTGAGGGTTGTGTGTAGGGTGAAAGAGGGAAAGAAAAAGATTGAAGATTTTAGAGGGAGCACAACGTTTCAAAATAATCAATACAACATATATGCTTCTTTAGGCACATCGTCTTCTGCACTGTAGCGCGTAGTATCCCCCAGGGATTTGCAACTGTAGTAAATAAATAAAAGGAAACAAGAAAATTCTGTCTGCTGTTTTGTTTAGTATCACAGTATGAGGTCATTTGTATTACTTATAAGTCTAAATCATAATTGCTTTCCTTTTTGAAATAGTTTCGAATTAACTCAAAAGTATCAGATATATTTCCATTATTTGTATTGTTTTCTCTGAGTTTCATGGTGAGGTACTCCATTTGGAGTGTATCCATAATCTTTAGGATCCACTCCTCCTTGGATGGGCTCGTATGAGATTTCCAATATTTTGCTAAAATCATTTTAGCTGCGGTAATAAGTAAAATAAAATTCCTCGCTTCAATTTTATTCAAACTTGGATCTGCTATTCCTAATAAAAAAGCTTCAGGGCTCTTTGTGATTTTTTTCTTTAAGATCTTTTCTATTTCCTTATGTATTATGGACCAGAATCTCCTAGCCTTTTTACAGAGCCACCAGATGTGGAAGAAAGTACCATTTTTGTCTTTGCAATACCAACAATTTGGTTTTGCATTCCTGTATATTTTTGCTAGCTTCATTGGGGACATATGCCACCTATATATGATCTTAACCCAATGTTCTCTATAGCTGTAGCAATAAGAAATGTTGGCATTGTTTTTCCATATCTTATTCCATGTTTCGTTATTAATCTTAAAGCCAACGTTTCTGGACCATTTGATTTTATAGTCTTCAATCGGGTTTTTTATGTTTTCGTGGTTAAGAAGTACTTTGTATATTTTACTAACTGTTTTTGGTTTTCTATCCATTAGTATCTCTCCTAGCTCATTTTGGTCTTGTTCAAATCCTATTTTTTGTCATTTTTTTGGATACTACTTACTTGTGTGTATGGATACCAATTTATTTTGATGTTTTCTAAGTCTAGTTGCTGTTTTGTTTTTAGTTCAAATTCACGCCCATTCCATTTAAGGAGCTCTTTGTATGTGATCCAAGTAGTGTCGTCAAGTTGTCTAATTCTAAGGGCCTCAATGGGTGATAACCATAGGGGGAGTTTTTGGAAGAATTTTTTTTATATTTAAACCAGTTTTTGATAAGTGAGCTTCTAATGAAGTGATTTTTGAAGTTTGCATCATTTTTTGTTTTATTCTAGAAAAGGTAGGCATGTATGCCGAATTTGAGGTCGAACCCTTCCAGGTTGAGGAGTTCCATTCAATTGCTGAATGCTGAACAGCTCTCACAGTTAGGAAGTTCTTCCCCATGTTCAGGTGGAATCTCTTTTCCTGTAGTTTGAAGCCATTTTTCCATTGTGTCCTAGTCTCCAGGGCAGCAGAACACAAGCTTGCTCCCTCCTCCCTATGTCTTCCCCTCAAATATTTATACATGTCTATCATGTCTCCTCTCAGTCTTCTCTTCTGCAGGCTAAACATGCCCAACTCTTGAAGCTGCTCCTCATAGAGATTGTTCTCCAGACCCTTGATCATTTGAGTCCCCCTCCTCTGGACACATTCCAGCTTAGAGTCAACATCTCCCTTCAATTGTGGTGCCCAGAATTGGACACAGTATGATTCCAGGTGTGGTCTGACCAAGGCAGAATCGAGGGGTAGCATGACTTCCCTGGATCTATACAATAGACTCCTATTTATGTAGTCCAAAATCCTATTGGCTTTTTTTTTGCCACTGCATGACATTGTTGGCTCCTATTTAATTTGTCCATGGGGACTCCAAGATCTTTGTCAAGCCAAGATTGGAAAGCATTTCTTTTTTTATATAGCGTTTATTAAGTTTTTAAGTGTACATTAATAATAAAGAAAAAAAAAGAAACACAAAAAAATAACAAGGGTAATGAAAAAAAAGAAAACCCTACCCCAAGAACCTTGCCCCCCTATAGCCACCCACCTGCAATTTTGTACCTCCCAAAAAATAAAATAAAATAACAATAAAAACTATGGCCTACTGGGGTGGGGTAGGAAAAAACAGTGAAGATAGGGATATACAAAGGTTAACATAGGGAAACGATAGAGATGGGTACTATTTTTGGGGTATAACTGAACTTCCGATCTTCTTTATCATGAATACAGTCCCATCTTTCTAATCATTCTAGATTGTTTATTCTTCTTCTTCTTCTTCTTCTTCTTCTTCTTCTTCTTCTTCTCCCAGACCCGGCAATCATTCATTTTAAGTGTCTATATCAACACATTCATATTCAATTCATTTAAGTAGACTTTATTAATGTACATAACAACAGCAGCTAGGATAACCAATGTGAGACTATGAAATACCTAAACCCCAAGATTGGTTGTTAAAAGTCTTACAAATGTGAAATATGGATAAATTAACTCACATTTTTAAAAAGAGAAACCAAGAACATAGTACAGTAGAAACCGATTGGAATCCAATGAAAAACTACTTAAAAGAGTGAAAAGCATTTCTCAAAATGATAACTTTCATCTTTTAATACCCTTTGTCTCTTTTTTCCACATGTCTTTGCAAATATTGGCCTCAATCTTTTCAGTTTATCTCAAAGGAGAGCCTTTGATGCAGGTAGTGGTGGTGGTGGTGGCTGGAAGGCAGCCGTGTCCCCCTGGCTCTCTGGCTCTTCCCAAGCCGCCCTCTTCACCTCCAGCCTTGACCACCACCATCATGCTGCTCCGGCAAGCCCTTTCCCTAATGATGCAGTGTGTGCGCGGTGGGAGGGGCCAAAGAAAATCCGCAAAGGAATGAGCGGTGAGGGAGGATGGTCAGCAATGCCTCTCATTTTTAAGTTCTTTTTGCTTTTTTGTCACTCCATGGGTTATTTGGCATTTTGTGGCCAAATTTCGTGTCATTTCATCCAGTGTTTTTTATTTTTTGTTTACTGCATCCTACTAACAAACATTACATTTTATATAGCTAGATAATGATAATGGAAAATGGAAGAAATATACTTTACTTAGACAAATAGGAGCCCCTAGTGGTGCAATGAGTTAAACCCTTGTGCCGGGCAGGACTGAAGACCAACAGGTCAGAGGTTTGAATCTGGGGAGAGTGTGGATGAGCTCCCTCTGTCAGCTCCAGCTCCCCATGTGGGGACATGAGAGAAGCCTCCCACAAGGATGATAAAACATCAAAACATCCAGGCGTTCCCTGAGCAACGTCCTTGCAGACAGCCAATTCTCTCACACCAGAAGTGACTTGCAGTTTCTCAAGTCGCTCCTGACACACACATACAAAAATAGACAATTTGCTATTTGCTAAATTTGCTATAGTAAAAAAATTCTGGAAATCTGGAAAAAGCATATGATCGATTAGATAAGAGCACATGACCTGCTGAAACACACACAGGACAGTTTAAGTTGGATGCAAATTGTGCAAAATAAGTGTTTATAGTTGTTCTACTACACTATCCATGTGTTTATGAAATAGCACAACCGAGGATTGCAACCTGTATTATTTTACACTGTGCACTGTGACTCAGATTCAGCTGGAGGAAGCTTTCCAAATCCTTTATTTCAAGAAGACTGCTGTGAAAAGCAGACTGTTCACTACAAGAAAGGAGCCTGTTCTCCCTGCCTCTTTTTATTTTAAGAGAGACAAAGATAAACCTTTCCTATTTGAATGGAGCTTGGTTATTAATGGCCCTCCTTATGCTGCCTGACTATCTGAATCCAGGCTGTATCGCTCAACAGCTGAATTTGCCAGCCGTGTCATCTAATATTCACTGCTGCTTGTCCTCACTCATTCTGGCAACAGTGAAAGATATTTGACAACCTGTGTTATCTCTTTGGAGCGGGCTTCTCTGCATTGTCAAAGATATCGGGCAATTATTTCTCTATGGCTCACTAAAGGGAATGATGGGGGAGAAGAAAACTGGGGAGTGAGTTAGGAAGTTTATATACTGGTGTGTCTTCTGTGACAACGGGGTGGTGAATTTACTCTGGACCTTAATCTGAACTTTAAAAGATATTCCCTTAGTTCTGAAACCCTGTAACTAAACTGTGTTTCTAAATGCTTGGCTGAAGTGAGTGCAGTACTATAAAATTGGAACTGAAGGAAAAATCCATGGAGTGTATGGGCAGAATCCTTATTTTGGGTGGGGTTATGCCTCCATTTTGGGCACATTTTCAGCTGCAAAATCATACTGTAAAATTATAGTCCTGGTTCCATAATATGGAAATGTAGAATGGGCAGTTTCAGGAGAGGCATTTAGAATTCAGAGCCAGAGCAATCTATTTCCTCACCAGAATATAAAACACTCCACTCCACAGGCACAGTAATGGCAGATTCTGTGGAATAACAGAAGTTTTAGTAGTCTTAGTAGACTACAAGCTGGATGTGAGTCAACAGTAATGTGGCAGTCAAAAAGCCTATGTGATTCTAGTTTGCATCAATCTGAGGTTAGAGTTGAAATTCGTCCTTCTATTCTGCTTTGGCCAGACCCCACCTGGAGTAACCCTGTGCCAAGTTCTTGGAACCACAATTCAAGTAGGATGTGTACAAGATTGAAGATGTCCAGAGAACGGCAACCAAAATGGTCAAATGTCTGGAAACCAAGCCCTATGAGGAATCACTTTGGGAACTGGGCATGTTTAGCTTGGGGAAAAGAAGGGTGAGTGGGGACATGAGAACCATGCTTTTATATTAGAAGTGATATCCGTCTCATCCCATATCGTCCCACTAGACCAGTGGTTCTCAACCTGTGGGTCCCCAGGTGTTTTGGCCTACAACTCCCAGAATTCCGAGCCAGTTTACCAGCTGTTAGGGTTTCTGGGAGTTGGAGGCCAAAACATCTGGGGACCCCCAGGTTGAGAACCACTGCACTAAACCTCTGCGCTCCGAAGAGCAAAACCTCCTGGTCATCCCTAATGCTAAGATCTACCGGTTGACCGCAACTCGTCGGCAGGCTTTCTCGATCGTGGCTCCGACCCTTTGGAACTCTTTGCCCACTGACGTTCGCACCATTCAGGGCCTTCTCCCTTTCAGAAAGGCTTGTAAGACTTTACTGTTCCGGCAGACCTATGGAGCTGGATAATCTGTGTGTTCATAGCCACCTTGTGACTGTGTCTGCTGCTGTTGTGTTTAGTGCATGACTTATTGTTGTTTTATATGTTGTTTTTAATGCTGTTTTACCTGATTTGCTGCATTGTGTTTTATGATATGCCTGTTTTTACCATGTAATGATTGATTTGTTGTGAGCCACCCCGAGCCACGGGGGATAGACAAATGCGAAGAAATAAATAATAATAAATAATAAATATCACATTGAGGACTAGGGTTCACACATGGCTTTTTTGGCCACCCGCCCCCCTTTTTTCTTTTAGGTGGGGCATGCCGAGCGTCATCAGATGACAGTGGCTTGCCCCCACTTACATTCCTCCTGAAGTGGAGAGAATGCATCACAAGGCACTTCCTCCTCTACAATGGAGAAGAAGGTGCTTTTCAGGTATCTTCAACAGAGCTACCTGCATTTTCCTCTCCTTTATCCCATATGATATGGGGGGGGGGGGAGTGATGGGGCAACATGCATTGATTTTTTGGTAGTTTTTTTCTATTTACATACATTAACAACGCTCAGTGTAAACAAAACACAAAACAGTGAACATTTTACAAACACATAAACCCACCACCAAGGCCTGAACAAGTAGGTGTACCCTTTCCTTTGCCATATATTTAATAAATCAACCATTAAGCACTGTGTTTTAATGTGGTTTTATGTTTTGTTTTATTAATTGTAGGGCCGCATGTCGACTTGTTGTGGCATGTTGCCCGAATTTTTTTTTACTGTTATCCGCCCCGAGCCTGCTGGGAGGAGTGGAATACAAAAATGAACAATAAATAAATAAATAAATGTCATATCCAAAATTCCTGACCAACAAGGTTGTATTGTTTTTCATTTTCACTCTCTAAAGCATATTTAATAAAAAAACAATGCATCAAAAATTGATCTGTTAGTTTCCCCGCTGAATACTCTCATATCCATTGATAGTTTATCATTTAAGGCTACGTTCCATACCTCCTCATACCATGCTTCCATTGTAAGATTAGTTACTATTTTCTAATTCCTTGTGATTATCATTCTTGCCACTGTGAGTAAAATAATCACCAATTCTCTCTTTTTCATTTCTAAATTCAACTTTTGTGGCATCCATTAGTACTGCTAACCTAGCATCCAGAGTAATAGGTAGTCCTATAATATTACCTATTTCGCTAAATATATCATTCCAAAAACTCGTTGATTGGGGGCATTCCCACCATAAATGAAAATATGTCTCTTTCTGCATGCCACATCTCCAGCAGAGGTTGCAATATGCCTTGCTGATGGGGACAGGGCACCAGCTCGCCTTGTGCTGTACCCACCATATGATAGAAGAAGAAAGGTGCGTGAGGTGCCACAAGTCATCCCAGAATGGGATTGACACAGACAGGATGAGTCCACCTAAATATTAGGAAGAACTTCCTAGAGAAATCTCATGGCAGAATGGGATTGGACAGGATGACCCCTAGAGAAATCTCCAAAATAGCAGAGTATTTAAAAATACAAAACGGGATACTTAAATGAGCAGTTAGTTCACAGTTACTGTTGTGGCCATAAAAGAATTCTTGAACTAAGGAGGCAAAGATGCAGAGTTCAATCCTTAAACTACATTATTTGATAGGAAAGATTGAATCTAAGCTTCTCTCTAACTCCATTACTTCTAAGGCTCAATCAAAAAAAGGGGGGGAGAAACCTCTAAATACATTTTCTCAATCACCCAGAGTAGAGAGAGATCCACTGGGTAATGGAGAAAGGCAGAGAGTTTCAGAAAAAAAACCATCTATTTCTGTTTCATTGACTATTCTAAAGCCTTTGACTGTTTGGATCATAATAAATTGTGGCAAGTTCTTGCTGGTATGGGGATACAAAATCACCTTGTCTGTCTCCTGAAGAATCTGTATAACTACCAAGTAGCAACAGTAAGAACTGACCATGGAACAACAGAGTGGTTCAAATTGGGAAAGGCATACGGCAGGGTTGTATACTCTCATCCAACCTATTCTATGTGTATGCAGAACACATCATGCTTGACAAATCCAAGGCTGGAGTTAAAAAGCTGGAAGAAACATTAACAACCTTAGATATGCAGATGATACCACTTTGATGGCCGAAAGCGAGGAGGAGCTGAGGAGCCTTCCAACCAAGATGAAAGAAGAAAGTGCAAAAGCTGGGTTTCAGTTAAACATTTAAAAAAAACCAAGATTAGGGCAACAAGTCTGATTGATAACTGACAAATAGAAGGAGAAAACATAGAGGCAGTGACAAACTTTGTATTTATAGGTGTAAAGATTACTGCAGACGCAGACTGCAGCCAGGAAATCAGAAGATGCTTACTTCCTGGGAGGAGAGCAATGGTCAATCTCGATAAAATAGTGAAGAGTAGAGACATCACACTGGCAACGAAGATCTGCATAGTTAAAGCAATGGTATTCCCCATAGTAACCTATGGCTGTGAGAGCCAGACTGTAAGGAAGGCTGAGCGAAGGAAGATAAATGCTTTTGAACTGTCGTTTTGGAGGAAAATTCTGAGAGTGCCTTGGACCGCGAAAAGATCTAACCAGTCCATACCCAAGGAAATCAAGCCCAACTGCTCATTGGAGGGAAGGATAGTAGAGGCAAAGATGAAGCACTTTGGCCACATCATGAGATAACAGGAAAGCGTAGAGAAGAAGACAGGAAAGCCGGTCTGAGTCCCTCTATGGAGGTGGAGAAAAACAGGATATAAAAGTTTTAAATAAATAAGACAATGATGCTGGGGAAAATGGAAGGAAAAAGGAAGATCAAGGGCAAGATGGATAGATGGTGTCCTTGAAGTGACTGGCTTGACCCTGAAGGAGCTGGGGATGGTGACGGCCAACAAGGAGCTCTGGCATGGGCTGTTCTATGAGATCACGAAGAGTCGGAAGCGACTGAACAAATAAAAATCAACAGAGAGAGGTCTGAATGAAAAGATGGGAAAAGAAGAAGTGTGACCATGAGGTCTTAAAAGGAAAGGACATGCATCCTAAAGAATTGCCATTCTACATCATCAATTAGGATCGGAGTTGAAAGAGACAGAGAAAATAGATACATAACAGACATTCAGCAGCCGGCGGGAGGGATTCCCTCAGTCTTGCCTAATGCTATCTGTATCTAGTTGATTCTCATTGAGGACTGCAGATTTAGCAGTGTGTGGTTGAATTCCAACTCAAAGATTCTATGATCCTGTATTTCCAATCTCAATCAATATTCAAATAAAACTCGATTCTTCCGACATTAACTCATGGATAGTTGAACAATGTGTGCACATCAGACAGTGCTCTCTCATGAAATTGAACTACTGAAGTCTTTCACGCGTTCATTGCAGTGCCTTTGCAATTCATAACTACCAAGCATTACTGGTTTCTTGATATTAGGTTTCTTGAAACTGTGTGAGGCTGCAGGAATAATTTCTCCAAATGAATGTCATGTTGGAATGCATTATTCATACACCCTGGTAGGGAGTGTATGTGTTGATGTTGATGTTTCAGACAGCGGTTAAACACTGTACGGCTACCCAGAGCTCTGCGCATTACCTGCTGGGAAGGGTTAGAATGTTGCAAAACGTAAACTTGAAATGTAATTCATTGTGATTAAGTGTCAAGAGAAAAGCAAACAGAGCTACCACTGCGATTTCAGATCTTTTTTCCTTCTGAGCCAAAAAGTGCATTCGCTCAGGGAATTTTCATCTGTTTTGTTTCTGTACAATCACAGCTTGCCTTTTAACCTTCCATTGTCACTTTGCACTTTCTGCTAACAGCATTTAATTGCATCTCTCAGAAGTATCACATCAATTTAAAATATAAAGAAAAGTGATATCATTTAATAACAGCATCCCTCATCATTGCTTTTATTTACAGAGATAGATTTCCCATTGAACAAAGCATTTGGCCTGGGAGTTGGATGTGTTGGATTGTTCCATATTTTTAGTTTATCTTTCTTTTTTTTATCATTCATTCAATTTTATCAATAAAAAGAGATTAGCAGTGCTCCAAAGTAATGAGCTATGAATTAAGTAATAAGTTGTCAACTGCTAAGAGTGTAAGGAGCCCCCAGTGGCGCAGTGGGTTAAACCGCTGAACAGCTGAACTTGCTGACCAATAGGTCAGCGGTTCAAATCCGGGGAGCTGGATAAGCTCCCGCTGTTAACCCCAGCTTCTGCCAACCTAGCAGTTCAAAAGTAGATCAATAGTAGATCAATAGGTACCACTTCTGCAGGAAGGTAATGGTGCTTCATGCAGTCATGCTGGCCACATGACGTTGGAGGTGTATATGGACAATGCTGGCTCTTTGGCTTAAAAATGGAAATAAGCACCACCAGAATCGGACATGACTAGACTTAATGTCAAGGGGAAACCTTTACTTTTTTAGTGTGTGGTGTGGTGGTAAGAGCATAGGACTAGGACTTTGGAAAGCAAGGTTTAAATCGTGCCACAGTTCAAATCAAAACCCACTGAATGAATTTAAGAAAGTTATACCCTCAGCATTGGAGGAAATCAAAGACAAATTGCTTCTGAACAAAGTTACCCATAAGATGAGTTCATTATATGTTGGAAACAACTTGAAGGAACACAACAACAACATGCATGTTTGCTTGAGAGGGTTGTCTTGTGTGGAATCAAACACAAAGTAATTTCATCACAACTTTGCCAGTATCCGCCACTGTCTATATGACTCATTTCATTGACCTGAAGGTTTCCTTGTGTCATCCTTTGTGAATGACTGACTGACTGACTGACTTTATTATTTCTGAGTCGCCCTCCACGTTAGTGCTCCGGGCAACTTACATGAATGTGAGAACTGGGCAGAGATATCTCTTTGTGTGCTGCTTCACAAAAGATAATTACTAAAGTTGCTGCCAGAAGAAGCCATCAATGCTTCCTGTTTAAGCCCAGCAAGTGACAAAGTGTTGTTGTTATTTATTCATTCAGTCACTTCCAACTCTTCGTGACCTCAAGGGTTAGCCCACGCCAGAGCTCCCTGTTGGCCATCACCACCCCCAGCTCATTCAGACTCAAGCCAGTCACATCCATCCATCTTGCCCTTGGTTGGCCCTTCTTCCTTTTTCCTGCCATTTAAGCATACCTATAATCCACAAGGATTGATGGGAAAAGTCAGAAAAAGTTGGCCTCAGCATTCACATAATGTTACAGACAAAAGCAGTCTAGGCAGTTCAAGATTTCAAGTTAGAAAGTCTAAAGCCAAGAGAGGAATTGCCAGAAATAGAAGTTGAGAAATTTGCACTGAAGGTCAGATAGCCAGAAAGTTAGAGATGTCAGAGAGGGTTGAAAAGAGGTGAGGGAGCTGTTATTCTGCAGCAACAGAATGGTTTAGGCTAAGCTAATTTATAGCCAGCAGTTCTGCCACACAACTGACCTCATTAGCTAACAGTCCTCTATTCAAGTGGAACAAGGCTTTGCCTGACCTTTAGCTCTCTGAGCTTAAACGTTTTTGGCTTGAGAGGTTGAAGTGCACCTGCTTCCTATGTGGGATGGACTAGGCTTTGTCCTGCCATGGTGCCCATCATTCTGGTGCTCCTCATCCCCATCTTCTCAAGCTTCCTTCAGATATAGTCTGGAATCATACAGTTAGAAGAGACCTCATGGGCCATCCAGTCCAACCCCATTCTGCCAAGAAGCAGGAAAATCACATTCAAAGCACCCTTGACAAATGGTCATCCAGCCTCTGCTTAAAAGCCTCCAAAGAAGGAGCCTCCACCACACTCCTGGGCAGAGAGCTCTCACAGTCAGGAAGTTCTTCCTAATGTTCAGGTGGAATCTCCTTTCCTATAGTTTGAAGCCATTGTTCCACATCCTAGTCTCCAGAGCAGCAGAAAACAAGCTTGCTCATTCCTCCCTATGACTTCCCCTCACATATTTACACATGGCTATCATGTCTCCTCCCAGCCTTCTCTTCTGCAGGCTAAACAGACCCAGCTCTTTGAAGTGCTTCTCACAGGGCTTGTTTGCCACACCCTTGTAGCCCTTCTCTGGACACATTCCAGCTTGTCGATATCTCCCTTCGATTGTGGTGCCTGGAAGTGCTTCTATTTATGCAGGTCAAAATCCAATTGGCTTTTTTTTGCCACTGCATGACATTGTTGGCTTATGTTTAACTTGCTGTGCATGAGGATTCCAATATCTTTTTCACATGTGCTGCTGTCGAGCCAGGCATCCCCCATTCTGTATCTTTGCATTTCATTTTCTGCTTAAGTGGAGTATCTTGGATTTGTCACTGTTGAACTTCGTTTTGCTAGTTTTGGTCCATCTCTCTAATCTATGAAGATTGTTTTGAATTCTGCTCCTGTCTTCTGAAGTATTAGCTATCCCTCCCAATTTAGTGTTGCCTACAAATTTGATGATCATGCCTTGCCTAACCCTAAGTCCTTAATAAAGATGTTGAAAATCACCGGCCCCAGGACCGAACCCTGCAGCACTCCACTCGTCACATCTTTCCAGGATGAAGAGGAAGCATTGGTGATCACCTGTTGGGTTCGTGCACTTTATTTATTTATTTATTTATTTATTTATTCAGATCCAGGGCTAACTCACACTGTAAGTCAGAACAGTAAAATTGAAGTAAAACAAACCACTATTTACCATCACCAGCACACAAGCCTGGTGTGGGGTTTGTTACATAAGCCTAAGCACTTAACCAATATCAGATCCATCTAACTGTAGTTTTGACTAGCCCACATTTGACTCGTTTGTTTGCCAGAAGGTCATGGGCAGGCATGTAGCTCGGAGGCTGGGGGGCCCTCCCCCCAAAATTCCCAGGGTGGTCCATGAGAAGGCCTTACTGGTGCATTATTTAAACTGTTATGTGTGTTCATATCATGATCTGATCACCATGCTCAATATATCCCATATGCATGGAGGTATCGGGATAATGATGCAAAAGGTTTGCTAGGGTAGACCCTCTCTCACTCAGACTCAGCCCCCCCTCTCCCTCCCTAAATCAAAATCCTGGATACAGCCCTGGTCAAGGGGGACCTTGTCAAAGGCCTTCTTGAAATCCACTATCTAGGAAGCAGCCTACGTTTGAAAAGGCAACTGAATACTATGCTCACAAAGAGACTGGTAATCCAAACTCACGAGTAGATACACTGGGTATATCATAAATGTCAATAATCTTCATTTCATATCATTTTACAAAATATATATCCTAATACATTCAAATATACACATTGATAGCAAGCATTAATACAGGTAACTTATTCCAGTCCAAATAACAAGGCAATGTCTGCCCAATAAAAGGAAAGTCCTGTGGAGCTTAGAGCGCCTTAAAGTCATAAATATTCAGTTCTTTAGGGACACATCAACTCATGGGTCCCGGTACAAGTAAACTGAGGAGCCGGCGTCATGACCAGATAGTCAGGAAGCTTCTGGTCATGACGCCGGCTCCTCAGTTTACTCATAAGTGTTTGCAGACCAAATCCTTAATGATCTTTTCCAGATATTTTCCACATGACAACCGCCAGATTTCTCAAGACAGGTGAAAATATTGGGAGAAGACATCTGAGAAGTTTCATGGTTCATGGCAGACGTTCACTAAGCTGTGATTTTGTTGTGCTGCTGTTCTTTGTTTAATTTGGCTCATTCTGTCCTTAATTTTCATCTCTTATTGTTATGATGAGGTTTATATCTTGGGTACTGTTCTTTTATGGCAAAGAATATTGTATGTAGGTTTTATGATGTGTATGCATCTGTCTGCAAAAACATACAAAGAAAGAGAGGATGGGACAGAGAAAAGCAATGAAGGATTTTGTTGCACCTTAAAGACTAACAAATTTTATTATGGCATAAGCTTTTTTGGACTGGAGACAATACGTAGAATGCGATTCTCAATCATCTATATGCACCTGATGTAGGCGCTGAGGGATGAGAAGATTAAAGTCTAGAGTTAACTGGCAACAAACTGCAATAAGTACACCTATGACAGTTCAATTCAGTCTTGAGAGTTCCATTCAGAAAGTAATTTATTATGTAACTTGTAAAAAAGTTCTTATATTTGGTGAGATTTTGGAGGAGATGGGTTTTCTCAGCATAGTGAAACAGCTGTTGAGGAATCTTCTATGATGAGAATGAAGAACTAATCACTTTTACCCCATTGTATTTTCCTCAGTTTCCATACACAAGAAAGCTGTGCCTAGAATTTGCATCTTCTCCCTTTCCCAAGTACTGTATATAAACCCATATACAAGTAGAACTCATGTATAAGTCGAGATTAAGTTTTAAGACTGAAATAATGTAACTTTGATATGGCCTATGAACACGACAAGGGTCATTTTACAAAGCAGGGAAAGTGCTAATGTGATTGTGAGCCACTCCGAGCCAAGTCCAAATAATAAATGAATAAATAAATAATACAAAAAAGAGACTTGAATGTGTTGCATTACTTGTAGTGAGTGTCTTTCTTGTGTGTCTTAAAGACATTTCTGACCTACATTGATATCTTTTAAAAAATAAGTGTGATGTGCATTATAGTTAGGGTGTCCATTTTTGCAGGACCAAAGATAATTTTAGGTCTCCAGAGATTTTAGCTATTGGAGCTGGAGTCTTTGATTAATTCGCAAAGGGCAAACTAACTTTTTGTTTCACTCAACTCTGCCCAAGTACAGTATAACATGTTATGGATTTCAACTGTTTATTCTTAATTCTGTTTTAATGTTTGTATAGTCGAGGGGTTTAACATTGTATTGAACTAGTTGTAAGTCATTTGTAGAGGGGAAAATCAGGGTATAAATAAATATAATAATGATCAAAATAATAATCAACAACATCATCATATGTGCCACAGTGACATTAAAGAAAGGGAAAATTACTCACAGCAAGGGCATAGAGATGCCAAATTGACAAACCATAAAGTGCAACCAGCCTGAAGCCTATAAATATCTGGACATACTACAGTTAAACAATATCAAGAATGGGCATGCGAAAAATGTGGTCAGAAAAGAATATGTCACAAGGGTCAGAAAAATTTTGAAGAGCAAATTAAATGGCGGAAATACAATCAATGCTATTAACACCTGGGCCATATCCATCAACCAGATACACTGTGTAATGACTCTCCAATCTCGGTAAGGAAACTCGCGTAGATAGTAGCTTGGTCCAACACGATTTTATTGCAGGTACAAAACTTGTGAAGCTAAAGCAAAGTCCTGCCACCCAAACACACCTTTTATACCCCAACCCCCCTCCCCTTGCCCACGCAATGTCCAAGGAGGGTTGCGCCATATCCGGGTGAGTCAGCAGTTCCCATAGTCCAGGGGATATGACCTCACAGTCTCTGAGTCCGTATATTTAGGACAGTGTCCAATGTCCATGTCCAGAGGAGGTTACCTCACTTCCCCCATGACACAGCAGGCATCTGAAAGTTGCATCACTTCCAGACTGACACAGCACAGCTTCTCAGGAACTGGAGCAAAGGTCAGCACAGCTCCCACAGAACTGGGACAAAGGTCAATACCACCTCAAGGCAGACTGGGAATCTGAACTTCTTCAAAGCTCAGATTTCCCAGCTCTGACACACTGCTAAAATTGTGAACAGGACACAAGCAAATCTGGATGATCTGGACAAAAAACAAGAAAACAGATGACAATACACCCATGTAGTGATGTCGACAGACTTTACCTACCCAGAAAATCAGGAGGCAGAGGGCTTCTGCAAGTGAAACAAATGGTAGAAGAAGAAGAGAAACATGCACTGGCAGATTATGTGAAAGGCAGTCAATATTGATGGAAGTCCGTAGCAAAAAACTGCTTAAAGTGCAAAAGACAAAAAATGAATACCATAAAAAATACAATGCAGAGCCGAAGAGAAAACTGGCCAAAGAAGACCCTCCATGGACAGTTCCTGGAAAAAAAATAAGAGCAAAACTGACAAAGAAAAAACATGGATGTGGCTCACAAATCAAACTTTGAAAAAGTAGATGGAGGGCCCGTTTCATGCAGCCCAAGAACAAATGCCATCAAAACCAGAATTGAAAAGTCAACGACAGATCCCAAGTGTAGACTCTGCAAGGAAGCAGATGAAACAATAGATCAAATCCTCAGCTGCTGCAAGATGATTGTGCAGATGGACTACAAGCAGAGGCATAATACTGATGCTCAGATGCTCCACTGGAACTTGTGCCACAAATACCATCTGCCTATGCCAAAAACTGGTGAAATCACAAGCCTGAAAAAGTTACACAAAATGGACATGGCAAAGTACTCTGGGACTTCCGAATTCAGACTGATAGAGTTTTGGAGCACAATACTCCTGACCTCATGATCATGGGGAGAAAAATGTATTGATCATCAGTATTGCAATCCCAGGCGACAGCAGAATTGATGAGACACAACTGAAAAAGCTTGGACGATATGAGGATTTAAAGATCAAACTGCAAAGACTCTGGCACAAGCCAGTCAAGGTGGTCCCAGTGGTGATCAGCACACTGGGTGCAATGCCTAAAGACCTTGGCCTGTACTTAAAAACAATCAGCACTGACAAAATTACCCTCTGTAAAAGACCACACTACTCAAATCTGTATACATTATTCGCTGTTAAATCACATAGTCCTAGACCAGGGGTGGGCAATTACTCCAGGTGTTTTGGACTTCAACTCCCAGAAATCCTAACAGCTGTTAAACTGGCTAGGATTTCTGGGAGTTGAAGTCCAAAACACCTGGAGGGCCGGTAATTGCCCACCCCTGTCCTAGACACTTGGGAAGTATCCAATATGTGACCCAATACAAAAGCCAGCAAAGTTATCTTATTTGCTGTGTATTAATCTCGTTGTGTATCAAATAATAATAATAATAATTTCTTCCAAGCTCTGAGGAGGGATGCTGGAGAGACAGAAGAGAGGGAGAAACACTACTACAACACATTATATAAGATCTGTAAGGCAAATTGGCATTATAGCCTTGGTGAAGACTCAGAAGAAACTTCATGGCTAATGTTCACAGATCTCAAGGCATGACCTCTCTTCTCCCATCCTTAAAGGAAATGGGAAGAATATTAGTATGAGACTGCTGCCTTGAAAATGTCTATGTGTCTGTGTACCTCACTTACTAGATAATTTTTCTTTTTTTAATTTGAAGGTCATATTCTTTACAACAGTGGTTGACCCAGTATTTATTTATTATTCGTATTTATACCGCTCCATTCCCTTAGGCTTGGGGCGGTTTACATAGATAAAACAGGCAATAACTATAAAACAACTTTAACACTATACACTAAAACACTATAAGCTACTAACAACTGTCCCAATTTATCACAACACAGTCAAGTAGAGCCATTGATGTTAAATGGCTGCCGGAACAACGTTGTTTTACAGGCTCTTCTAAATGCAGATATTTCTGTAAGAGCCCCATGTGCTTTCCAGCAGGACGTTCCACAGTGTTGGAGCTACAATAGAGAACGCTCTTTGCCTCGTAGAGGACAGGTGGTAAGTTTTGACCGAAGGAACCTCTAAAAGGTTTTGATCTCCAGACCGTAGTGAACTCTGGGGAGTATATGGGGAAAGACGGTCTCCCCCAGGGCCCTCACCAATGTGTACTCCTATGGAGAAACTCCATAGCAATTGACAGAAAAGTCAGAGAAAGCATTAGAAATTTAGACATTGGGAGGGCTCGATGAGCAATGCACATTCTGTCCACCTAGATACAGCCCATCCTAAAGGCAAAAATTGTACATCTTATCAAGAAACGTCAACATGTAAGCTGTAACTTGTTCAGTCCAGTTGCTTTAATTTCACTGATTGAACTCAGGGGGTGGGGGAATCATTCCAATTGAATCTTTATAGATCTTTGAATGTTAAATCTAGTAAAGTTATCTTATTCCTGTAATAAGAAGGTCAGTCCTTACCTGGGGCTCTTCTCATCCATCTTGGCATTTACTAAATCAAGCATTGGTTACAAATTAGAGCAGGAAATTAAATGAGCTCAATAGCTGGGAGTCTCAGCTTGAAGGTTGAAAGTTTAAATACCGTTTGGGGTGAAAATATGGCATGGCTCCATATGTCAATGCTTTAACATGGCAGATAGAGATGTTCTCTTCTGCGTTTGTGGGACAGTACATGCACAAAGAAATAAAAAGAACACACACACACCTGAGATCCTATTTTAAATGGAGAAGCACTGATTAGAAGAGTTCTTTTGGTGCAGGACTACAACTTTGGGAATCCCAGTGTCAACATCATTCTGGGTGAGGTATTCTGGAATCTATAGTCTAAAAAAGTAACTAAGTGGCTGAGTGAGGTCCTGTTGGATACTGCTGTAGCATTAATTTATGTTTGCCTAGCTTTACTGAAATTTTGCCAGTTCACGTAACTAGTGCGCTTTCTGTCTAACATGATGGACTACTTTTCTGCACCATGAAAATACTCTGTGAAATGGCTATCCAAATGTCTTGCTTAGCTATGGTTAAGATATAGGTTGAATCCCACTTATTTGGACATCCAAACCCCTCCAAAAGTACAACGTCTTTTGCCTTCAACTGGCCACTGCTACCTTAAGGGAAAGAGGGCTAGTCACTCATTTCACATCCACTACTTTTCCCCCACCAGGGAACCTTGTTTTGTTAGTATAGGAGATTTGGTGGTTGGAGGGAAGGGTGAAGCGGGGAGAACTCCAGGCTCTGTAACTCCAATGACATAGGTTCCTTGTAAAGGGCAGAGGTATCCCAGGGCGGATCTAGACAGCCCCTTTATTGTGGGAGTTACCACAATAAAAAGGGGGCTCTCCAGAAAACCCTGGTTTGTAGTGAATTAATTTGATAGTGGTTTTATTCTGTGCCTTCTTGGAAGGTACATGATAAGTCCACTACTTCCGGTGTCTAGAATGCAGAATACTGCAATCCAGATAGCATTCCCTCAGTTTTCCAGGCTAAATTAGCCCAGAAAACTGTAGAAATATCAACCTCCTCCCCAAAAGCCATTTAAAAACCTTTTTAAAAGAAAAGTACTTGCCAGGCTTCCATTGGAGAGCTGCCGCAGTTCTCCTGGCGCATAGAAATGATGTGCCAGGAGAAAGGAAGGAGGAGGAAAATCGCTCCTGCACCTCCTTTCTCCTGGCGCACCATTTCTGCACACCGCAGCTCTCCAATGGAGGCTGGGTAAGTACTTTTCTTTTTAAAAGGGCTTTTTGGGGAGGGGGCCCAAGAACGTCCCAGTATTTTCCCAGGCCAGTCCTGGAAGGACATCTGGATACCCACCCCAGAAATCACATGCTTTCTGCGGTGTGTGTGGACAGGGACCCAGGAACATTCACTTTTTAGAAACATGAATGCTCCCAGGATAAATACCTGTCTGGAAAGGCCCCCAATCCTTTCTGTATTTTATTTACACCTGGGCAATAGTGGAGTATAATGCAGCAAGCACTCTGGAAATGGCTCACAAAGTTGACCTCTTGGTATTCATTATATTATATTGACCTCCAGCACTCTTTTGCACATAAGGCTAAGCTTTTTAAAGCTACAATTCCCATGATTCCATAAGCATTGAGCCATAGCAGTCAAAGTGGTGTCGAACTGCATTGATTTTACAATACGGTTGCACACCAAGAGTATCCAAATAAGGCTCTTGAGACGTGGCAGCCCTACTTTCCTTGAGACTTACTTTTTTGATACAAAAAAGCCTATGTACTCATGCATTTATCTAGTCATTTTAGTAAAACAAACAAAAACAACAAAGAATATTGGCTCAACTTATTCACAGGTCAAAATAAGTTGGTGAAAGATAAGAGCTGTCACAGGAGAATCTAAAAGCACCAACCCCCATTACTCTGTCATGAAGCCACTTCTGGCTTTTTTGAATGCCTGGGTGAACAAATGGCGGTTGAAGTGATGATGACTCTCCTCCTAGAACAGTGGTTCTCAACCTGTGGGTCCCCAGGTGTTTTGCCCTACAGCTCCCAGAAATCCCAGCCAGTTTACCAGCTGTTAGGATTTCTGAGACTTGAAGGCCAAAACATCTGGGGACCCACATGTTGAGAACCACTGCCCCTCTCCATGGAATGACCCTCAACTTATGCACAGGTCCTATAAAAATCTCTAATTATGCCCCACAACCTTACCCTCAGCGTACATATGAGATCAATTTATAAATGAGTATCTATGGCAGTCTTCCTTTGCCCATCCCAATATTTTTCAAGAATAACCATCTCATGACTTGATTTTATCTTGGAGTTTAATGATTTTAGCTAATAACCAAATTGAAAGTCAAAGGTCTAACAGCAGGACTCACAAGGGACAAAAGAATGGGGGACAGTATTTAAATAGAATCCCCAGGTGAATAGTTAACAGCAGAGTGGTTTTTGGCATGCAAAAGCATTTCAGCCTGGAGAGTCTCATGCATGAGGCAAGATGCTTTGTCGAATCGCAGTGGGATCATCCACTAACTGCCTGCTTTACAATGCCTCTTGTCTTCCCAGAAGCAGCCACTTGAGCATGCTAAAAATGGAAACCCTCAAAGACGAAAGGTAATTAGAACAAGGCTTTGTTTTCTCTGAGAATAAGAAAGCAGGACAAGGTTACAGTTCTTGAGATTAACCCCTAGTTGCACACATAGATGGCAATGGCATCTTTTAATATGTATATTTTAAAAATGCCTTTATGCTCTTGCTCGATGATTTAAAACAATGCTCAAAATGAGCGATGAACAATTTGTCTTCTCACTGCATTCTTTGTAATGTCTAATTATAATTGAGCACAGATGTATTTGTCAAGGATGAGAAGAGATTTGGAGAACAAAACATGAGCAGAAAGGTAGAGGGTGTTGGGTGAAGAGAAGACTTGAGGTTATATGATTGCACTCTTTAAATACCTCAAGTGCTGACTGTTGTATGTCAGCCTTTTCAGCCTGTGATTGTGTCTGATGATCAGGTTGCTTTAGATGATTGGAATGGCAATGTTGTTCATGTTCAAGTTGATTCCTCTGATGTGAATGGGTATGCTGTTCATGAAGATGTTCCTGAAGATAATGGACTTGGGCGATTTACCGGCTGAGCAGTTTGCAGGGTGGGGTTGCCCACGCCACCATATTGAGGAGAGTGAAGGGGCTTCTTCTTCCCATCATTGGCCAGCTGGCGTTGGTGGCGGGAAGCCTTCCCGCCACCAACGCCAGCTGGCCAATGATGGAACTGGCCCCGCCCTGCCACCTCTTTGTGCCAGCTGGCCTGCACTTCCGCCTGGGCAGCCTATTTAAGGCCGCCCGGGGCTGCCCAGGCTGCACGTGGAGCCAGCTCTGTTTTTCCTCCCACCCTCCCTTCTTATTGCATTGCTTGTTGGTGTCCATTTTGTTCATTCTTCATGTAATTGTTACATTGTTCTTGGTATTCATTATATTATTCTTTGTCACATCTCTGTGTTTGGCGTGTGGCATGGCCCCTGGATCGGGCTGGCTTATTGCCCCTTGGTTGTTAGGGGGATAACGCCCAGTCCCCTGGGGTGCTGACTTTCCATGGACAGGCATTGGGCCGCTTGCACCCCAGGCTTGCAAACGCCTTTGGACATTCGTGGGGGCTGTACGCCCTGATCCAGGACCCATGCGTGGCCGCCAACCCTTTGTTCTGGTTTGCAATAAATGAGTTGTGGCCATTTTCATCCAACCACTTGTGTCTGTGTTATTGTTCTTGGCGCGAGGTGTGTCACCCTTGCACACGCAATGGGAACGATGGTCTGTTTCCTGGGCCTAGTTTTAGGGATGTGGGGCCTGAATGGAGTTCAGTTGATAGCTGAGATGGGCCTGTGTTGCTGCAAAGGGAATCTCAAGGTCTTGAGCCTGGGAGAGGTTCTGAGCTGCAGTCCCAGGGTCAGTTATTTCCAGGTGCAGATTTTAATGAAGCCTTGAACAGACGAAGAGCTTTTAGCCGGTAGAAACAAACAAATCAGAAACTTAGGCGCTCAGCCAGATTAGAGCAGAAGCTAGTAGAGAAACCAAAACTAAGGAAAAATCTGTTCCAAGCTGTTTTGGAAACAAAGTAGATATATAGTGCCAAGTACGGAGTCTAGCTTCAGATGAAGCAACATTGGATTCACAAATATTTCTCCATGTTCCTGGATGTTGCTCTTTGTTTGATTCCTGTTTAAGTGCCTGTGCTGTTGTTTTTGCCTTTGAAATCAAGCTTCTGGTTTAATGGTCTTTCTTGGACTGTTTCTTTGTGAATTTATTGCTCTTTTTTACTGCCTAATCAATTGGATTTGCCTTTCTACTGTGGGTTAGTTTTATTGCTTTGGCTTTTACTATTTTTAATAAACTGCTTGCTATTTTAATTCAACTGTGTGGTGTTGAGAGTCAGAGGGAATCCTGTTCTGGAGTACAACACTGACACACAAAGGAAGGGACAGGCCTGCTTTCTGCTGTCCCAGGGACCTTCCACACAGCCCTATATCCCAGAATATCCAAACAAAAACCCCACAATATCTACTTTGAAATGGATTATCTAAGTCCACACTCAGATAATGTGGGATTTTCTGCCTTGATAGTTTGGGATATAGTGCTGTGTGGAAGGTAGGACCAGATGGTAGGGCCACATCTAATGGTTCGAAGTTGTAAAAGGATCATTTCAATTCATCCTCTGTGTAGCTGCTTCCACTTCCTGCCAACCAGAGAGCTCTGTGTTTGATGTCAGAACAGGGTGCGCATGCAATCAATGAGAAGGAATGGGATGAATTGACCCTCTTTTCTTGATGGTTATGTGGGTACCCCATTCTGAAATCAGCAGATGTGACTGCAACAGTCAGGCACTCACATGGAGCACAGAACAACTGCAGCAGCAATACAGGGTTAGGCTTTCGATGCGATGATCAGTACAGAAAAGGGTGACAATGTCCCTTTAGACAAGTGATCAGACCAAAACAGACCCATTCCATCTGTCCATACGCCCACAAAGCCCAGAATATTCTGAAGTCCCTGGAAAGCCCAAAATTATCCCCCAACTTTGCCTCACATAGTCAGATTAAGGTCTCTTTTCTACTGAACATTTAATACTATTTCAAAACAGTATTGAAGAAAGTGGTTTCAATGTGCAGAGGATTATCTGTTTTTGTTTTTGTTTTTATTTTATTTTATTTTAATGTGCAGATGATTATCTAAGAAATTCTGGAAACATAATCAAACTAACCACAAAGCACCGATGCATATTTTGCATATTTTGAAGCTAGCTTTGAACTGCAGAATAAATACGTGAGGGGAAGACATAGGGAGGAGGGAGCAAGCTTATTTTCTGCTGCCCTGGAGACAAGGAGACGAGGATGTGGAACAATTGCTTCAAACTACAGGAAAGGAGATTCTACCTGAACATTAGGAAGAACTTCCTAACTGTGAGAAGGGATGTTCACCAGTGGAACTCTCTGCCCCGTAGTGTGGTGGAGGCTCCTTCTTTGGAAGATTTAAACAGAGGCTGGATGGCCATCTGTTGGGGATGTGTTGAATGCGATTTTCCTGCTTCTTGACAGGGGGTTGGACTGGATGGCCCACGAGGTCTCTTCCAACTCTATGATTTTATGCATGAAATGGTAAGTATATATGGGACCTTAGGCAGGAAAACCCACAATACTTACTGGAACTCTCTGTGAGCCCTTCCACACAGCCATATACCATATATACTCGAGTATAAGCCGACCCGAATATAAGCCGGGACACCTAATTTTACCACAAAAATCTGAGAAAATTGATTGACTCAAGTATAAGCCGAGGGTGGGAAATGTAGAAGCTATGGGTCAATTTCAGAATAAAAATAGATACCAATAAAATAAAATTGAGGCATCAGTAGGTTAAATATTTTTGAATATTTACATAGAAAAGGTGAATAAAGAAAAATTATTTTCTTTGTCACAAAACACTAGGACTAGAGGGCACTCCCTGAAGCTCCAAGGTAGGAAAATTAGGACTAATAAAGGGAAATATTTCTTCACCCAGAGGGTCATTGGGTTATGGAACTCACTTCCAGAAGAGGTTGTGACAGCTGTCAGCCTGAACAACTTCAAGGCAGGATTAGACAGATTCATGGATACCAAGTGTATCGGTAGTTACTGAAAAGGACATTCAAGTGCCACCTCGGAGTTGGTTGAGGTAGGCAGGATTTCCCTGGGTACTGGTTGTGGGGGGTCGGGAGCAGGTCAGGGTTTTGCCCTCCCTTCTGCTCGAGATCCCCGTGTACAACTGGTGGGCCACTGTGTGATACAGAATGCTGGACTAGATGGGCTGAGGTCCGATTCAGCATGGCTCTTCTTATGTTCTTATGTTCTTACATAAAACTGTAATTTAAGATAAGACTGCCCAACTCTGATTAAACCATTCTGACCTTCTTCAATGTAAATGTGCTTCAATGTAAACGTGCTTCCCATAGAAATAGAGTAAAATAATAAAGCTATTAATAGTAGTAATAATAATAGAGTAAAATAATGGAAATGTAATAAAACAGTAATAATAGAGTAAAATATGGAAATAATAATAGAGTAAAATAATAAATGCAATAATAGTAATACATTTATTATGTATTTGTAACAGAGTGAAATAATAAATTACCTTAACTTGAGTATAAGCCGAGGGGGACTTTTTCAGCCTAAAAAAAGGTCTGAAAAACTAGGCTTATATTCGAGTATATACAGTAACCCACAATTTCAAAGCATACAATTCACAACTGGATTGTCTGCGCCCACATTGCCATAAAATCCAGTTCAATGTGGATTTTATACATCTGTGTGGAAGGGACCTTTTTGTCATGAAGACAGACTGTGTTGTTTTTACAGTGAGTCCAGGTTTCCTGGTTAATATGGACAAGCCCTTAGTTAAGTATACTAAGTAACTGATCTAGATTCTCAGCCATTGACTATAAACAATAGCTTAATTTAAGCATAACCCCAATTACATGAAAGCATCAGACTCCCAATGCAAGGTTGAATTAAGCGAGAATCTAAAACCACCAGGGTGGAATTACAGCATTGTCTGCATTCTTTTCTGTTATTGGATATCTCAATTTTACATGGCTCATCTTTCCATTTAGAGCCTTGCAGCTATTTAGGCCCCATTGTAACAACCGCACGGATTCAGTAATTAATTTCCTAGTTGCGTTGTAAGCTACATTTCTCATGTGCAGCTCTCCCAAGTCTATATGTTGCTCTTGGAATTAAAGCTTCATTCTTTAAGACTGATCTCCCCTGTTTACTCCAAACCAGTTGGCTGTCATCTTTTTTTTTTAATGGCTCTGCGTGAAGATTATGTATAATTCAATCAATACCTTGGGGCAAACTATTTGATGATTACAATAAAAAAAATCTCATTTTGCTGTACTTTGTTGAAAAGGTTTCATTACTGTATGTCACTCTGTTACAAGACTTTACGGTACCATAAGCCCCACAGGACATTTTAAAACATACGTTTTTTACAACGATTAAACTCCAAGATAAACGAAAACATTAAAATAAGGTATTGGGCTCATTTCCTTTTGTCTTTGATGGATACAAATGGTGGGATAGGGAGGGGAGGAAATAGCAGAGCTGCGACCATTGCCCATGAAAAGTAATGTGTTACAGGGAGACCAGTAGCATCCCTTTCCCTTGTGGCTTATGACTGATTGTTGGCAAGGGGAAAACAGCAGAGCAGAAACACCCAGAAAGATAAAAAGTTGTCAGCAAGATAGAGAACCAAAGCAAACACAGAACAAAAGATCTCCCCGCGCCACATCCAACCTTGCTCCAATTTAATCATTTACCTGGATGGCTTTATTCTTACAAAATTTGTAAGGTATCCAAACAATGCCTTGTAGAGTTCTGTGGTGTATCTAATAAACTCAGAATGGCATGCACAGCTTTTCTCAGCTCCAGGGCTGAGGGGAAAATATCCAGGTAACCTGGTAAACTGTAGGTTTAGACCAGTGTTTCCCAACCAGGGTGCCGTGGCACACTAGTGTGCCGTGAGCAAATATCAGGTGTGCTGTGGGAAATTGGAACCTCCAATACCCTTTCTTCCCCCTCCTGCCGAACACTTTTTCTTCTCCACTCGGGCTCCCTTCTTCCCAGCCTCGCTCTACTTGCTTTGCTCTGGGGCAAGTCTGCACAGTAGCGCCCGCACGGGTCACATCTTCTTCCCTCCTCCCTCCCCCCTCCCCTCCTGAACACGCTCAGCTGCCCCCTCGGATCAAAATGGTGGCAGAAGCGACAGTGTAGAAGAAAAAGTAAGTGTTCGGCAGGAGGAGGAAGAAAGGGAGCGAAGGGGAAGGGGGAGGAAGAGGTCTCTGTCAAAAGCTGGCATGGGCAAACTTGGACCTTCCAGGTGTTTTGGACTTCAACTCCCACCATTCCTAGCAGCCTCAGACCCTTTTCCTCCCCCCCCCCCCTCAGCCACTTAAGCAGGAAAGGGTCTCAGGCTGTTAGGAATGGTGGGAGTTGAAGTCCAAAGCACCCAGAGGGCCGAAGTTTTCCCAAGCCTGTTTTAGAGGGACCTTAAAGTGGTGAGCCTCCTTCCGACATTGTGATTCTGGATAGAAAACAAACAACATAACATTGTTTGAGTCCACAGTGCTCTCTGGGGGTAGGTGAACTACAACTTCCAAACTCAAGGTCAATTCCCACGCAAATCCGCTCAGTACTTGCTGTTGGTAATGAGAGTTCAATATGCAAAAGTTTGGTTCAATTCCATTGTTGCAAGAGTTCAGGATGCTCTTTGATTGTGTGTTAACTATAAATCCCAGCAACTGTAACTCCCAAATGTCAAGGTCTAGTTTCCCCAAACTCCATCTGTGTTCACATTTGGGCATATTGAGTATTCATGCCAAGTTTGGTCCTGATCCAACATTGTTTCAGTCCACAGTGCTCTCTGGATATAGGTGAACTACAACTCCAAAACCCAAGGTCAATGCCCACCAAACTCTTATAGTATTTTCTCTTGGTTATGGGAGTTCTGTGTGGGAAGTTTGTGTCTTTCTGCCATTCCTGCCAGGATATCTATGTTGTGTTCATCGAAACAGGTCCAGGTTTCACACTGAGTGTATAAATACATTTAAAAACATGTTAACTATATGTATTACTGTGTTAGAGTGTCATTTTGGTTGGTGGTGTGCCCCAGGGTTATGTAAATGTAAAAAGTGTGCTGTGGCTCAAAAAAGGTTGGGAAACACTGGTTTAGACAGTGGCCCTGTTGCACACCAGGGCTGGAAAAGCACCTCTGAACCCAATGCCACACACCAGAGTTCTGCATAAGCAAGCAGTTTATTGAAGAATAAAAATAGCTTCAGCAAAATAATAATAAAAAATGTTCAAAAGTAGTATAAAATATTGTCCATAAAAAGAATCATGAATCCAAAGCAAGAATCCACACATCAAGTTCAGGAAACACATATGTCCAAAAACCATGACAAGATTCAAAGGTAACAAGAGTCTATGAGTCCAAAATAATCCAGGAACACAAAACCCAAAACACATGAAAATACAGGAACGGGACTTGAGCATTGAATCCAAGGCATGAAAAGTTACAGAAATCTCAACATGAGTGTTAATCCAAGGAACAAGAAACTTGAAAACAAGACAGGAATTGCTCTCCATGCCAAACGATGGTTCCTCTAAAAGCACAATCTCAGTTGCCCTCATATATAGTCCAAAAGCCATGCCTTTTCCCTTGAGAATCATTGGGAGGAACCCTCTTTTTAATTAATCTTTGAGAGCACTTCTGCCCCTCGTTCAGATGTCTTTGTTGACAAATCTGGCTCTTGTTATCAAAATAGGCCTCGTCCTCCCCTGGATCGCCAATTACCACATTCCTTTCACATTCCGATCTTGACTCCCTTGAGAACCCAAACTGTTGTTCAGGAACATCTAATGCAGGCTTGGCCATCTCATGTAGGTTCATGGTGGCTGGGTACATTATTTTACTTACCCTCCCCCCTTCCCCATTTTAACGGGTTTTAACGGGTTTCTGATAGAGGCCGGAAAATGCAAGACGGATGTGAGAATGGCCCCCTCAGAAGTCCCAGGAGGGGGCAGTCCAGAATGCGCCCACAGCAGGAAAGATGTAGACCTTTCAAGAAGACCTGCTTCTTTCTCACTAACAAATAATCTCTGTACAAAGCAGGGTTTTCCAGCTTTCTGCTGAATGAAGTCACTTTATGTGGGGCATCATCTGGATGGGCTGGAAGTGTGCTCCCATCTGTTTGGGGAGTCGCACATTGCTACCATTGTATTTATTGCTCTTGTGGTCAATCTGGCATCTTTTAGCCAATCTTCTGCTGGTAAATGGGCAGGTCACATCCTCCTGCAGCATCTATCCTGTTCACCAACATTACAGAACTTCCTTGTTCAGGGTAGTTGACTTGCTTTTAAATTTCCAAGGGCATCCATGGTAGCATGATGGTAAATGTGATAAGAAACAGTCATTCATCTAAATTCTGTCAATCCATGTTCTGATAAATCTTATGAAATTGGAGTTATGCTATGCCTCTTAAATGATGTTCAACATTATTTGATCACCCCAAATCTGCCTCCCTATTTGTGCTTGAGATTTTCTATTGCTTGGAAAAGCAGAAAAGCAGGAAATATTATGTTTGATGCTGCTTGGAACAGTAAGCCCCCCTACCTATCCCCTGGTAATGGGAAAATGAACAAAACTTGATTTTCAGTAGATCCAATAAAAACAGCCACCTGGTATTGCTCTACTTTAAAACACCTGGAGCAATACAGGTTTGAAATTCTTCTTCAGTTCTAAGGTGAGTATAAGAAGAAGGAAGCAAAAGAAGCAGCAAAGTGCTGAAACCCATAAAATATTTGTCTGAAATGAAGCCTTGATAGATACACAGAGATAGAACATGTTTTAGAGTAAAAGATTTATGAAAGGATAAGACTTATGAGAACCAGGCTAAAGAAATGTAACCTAGTGGCTTCCAATTAGACACTAAACCTTTGTCAAAATCAAGTGTCCTCAGAATATTTATCTTTATAGCATTTAGAATTGTCCATTATTTCAATGATATCTTCTGTAGAAAAATCACCAATACCACAGAGAGAGGAAGGGAAGAAGGGACGGAAGAAAGAAGGGAAAATGGCACCTAGAAATATTCTGCATTCTTTCATACAAATTCCAGACTGGTCTTTGGAATATACTGGATGGAGATCTGAGTTTGACCTCTACACTTCATAATTATAAGTATTCTGATACCACTGTGCTGGCCTGGAGCCACATTACACTCTAAGTTCATCCCATCAAACTGTAATCCCAGAGATCCATAGTAAAGTAGCATGGGGTTTAAAATGGTGTTCAACCGATATTTATTTATTTATTATTTGGTCTTGTATTCCGCCACTCCCCGAGGGCTCGGAGTGGCTCACAGTCCACATAAAAACAGAAAACAGAGATAAAACATCAAATTAAGCTAAAACAGAGTTACAAATGTCAACAATCAAATGCCAACCGAAACAAATAGGTTTTGCACGCCCTGTGAAAAGAAGGCAAATCTTGCAAGGTACGAACTTTGGTTGCCAAAATATTCCAAATGGATGGCGCCACAACAGAAAAGGCTCTGTGCCGAGTAGATGTTAAATGAATGGTTTTGAAACTAGGCACTTCAAGAAGATTCAGATCTTCATAGCATGGATGCTTTACTCCTCTGTATGCTGCAGGATACAGGATTTCCCATAGTAACCTATGGATACGTCTTTTATCTGTTTATTGATGTTTTATTGATTTTATGCTGTAAACCGCTCTGGGATGTGAGAGCTGGAACTTAGGAAAGGCTGAGAGAAGGAAGATAGATGTTTTTGAATTTTGGTGTTGGAGGAAAGTTCTGAGAGTACCTTGGCACGCAAGAAGATCCAACCAGGCCATAATTCAGGAAATAAAGCACCAACTGCTCATTGGAGGGAAGGATATAAGAGGCAAAGATGAAGTACTTTGGCCAGATAATGAGAAGACAAGAAAGTTTAGAGAAGACAATGATGCTGGGGATAATGGAAGGAAAAAGGAAGTGGGGCCGACCAAGGGCAAGATGGATGGATGGTATCCTTGAAGTGACTGGCTTGACTCTGAAGGAGCTGTGCATGGTGAGGGCTGACAGGGAGCGCTGGTCCATGAGATCACAAAGATTTGGAAGTTACTGAACAAATAAACAACATGCTACAGGATTGGCTGGCATCCCCTTATCACCATGTATATACACAGGCTGCTTATCTCCTTAGTTGACCTGAACGTAGGGCATTTTACCTGGATGGATTTTTCTTTCCTGCCAAATGGCATAACTAGTTAATGGAATGATGAATTAGGGCTTTATTTGAAACACCGAAGAATCCATCCAACTAACCAATTTGTATTTTGATTATACTTTCCTGCATGGCAGGGGGTTGGACTGGATGGCCCTTGTGGTCTTCTCCAACTCTGTGATTCTATGATTCTCTTACTTAGGGAACAGAGTTCAGTACACTGAACAGTTTCTGTAAAATAAAACCCAATGCAGATGAGACATTCCACTAATATGATGCCCAGTAATCATTTCTTGTTCCTGCATTCGCTCTGCTTTTCAACCAGATGCAAATCCATCTGGTAAGGGCTGCATCGTATGCTTCTCCAGCTCTGTTAATCAATCACAAGCCATCTTCAATTGCATTACTCTGTATCGGTCATTTGGTATGCCAGAGCAGTTCCTCCCTAAACTAACATGATGAATTATCTTGGCTGTGGACTTCCTCCTATGCTCCATGCTTGCTATAGCCCATGAATGGTTACTGTGGCAACAGTGGTGGTGGGGAGAACACATCTAAAGATGGCATTTGGGCTTTACATTCTCTGACAGCTCAGGTCTCCTTTAAACAAATGCCTATGAAAAAATGTTGGAGAATGGAGCAACAGTAATTAGAAAGGAACAGCTGTTAACAGCAAGGCAACTGACAGAATTCAGGGGAAACTAACACTGGAAGGACTTCTTGATGATGTGAGTTGCTCCACAGTGGAATACACACCTTCCGAAGGTGGTGGACTCTCCATTGCTAGTAGTTTTCAAGAAGAGATTGGAGACACACCTTTCAGGGCTAGTATAAGGATGAATATCTGGAAATCCCAGGAATCCATGGGATTGAACCATGACAGTTAAACTGGAATCATAGTGCTATAATTGTACTATTTGAAAGGATCCCAGCACTCAAGGGCATAACTTCAGTAAGGAAGGAGTGGATGAGGATGGTGAGAGTGAGATCAAGTTGCCCCCAAACTCATTTTTGAGACCTCAAGGACTCATACTCCCCATCTTGGAAACATTAACAGTGTTGTAGCTATCATCATCATCATCATCACAAACTAAAACTCCTGCTATAATTGTGCTTTATTAACCTCATGCAGCAAAGACCTCAGCTACGAATCAGTAACTGTCATCCCTTGGGACTTCATCACACTGAGGACCCCGATTTGGGCAATGGTGGATGGGGGATTTGTCATGGATCATGGTGAATCCAGTGGGGCCCAGCATGGGGTGTGGGGAACCCGTCATCCCACGCCCCGCATTGCCTCTCACCCTAACTCATGGGGGAAGTGTTGCCACCTGGCTAACACCCATTGTTTTTATGCAACACACAAAGCTTCCCATGTTGTTGGCGTTGCCTCCTGAGATGCTTTGACCTCTCTTCAGGCAGAGTGCCCTGGCGATAGTAGATAAACATCATGTGATGGAAGCCACCAGGCTCCATGCCTGAAGAGACATCCAAGTGTTGTAGGATGAGTAATTTTCCCCATCTGATGAAGTCCTGAGTCTAACCCCCAACATCTATCTTAACGGCTATCAGTAATACCAAGTGATGAAGGTCTCTTCTACTAGTGATTGGAGTGTAACAGGATGACTCTTACAGCACTCTCCCACCATCGATCTGTAATGCAATGAGGAAGAGGAAAAGAGGTCCTACTTCTGATTGTTACAACTTTGGCTGGATCTACACTGTTCTATATCCCAGGATCTGATCACAGATTCTCTGCTTTGAACTGGATTGTATGAGTCTACACGGCGAGACAAACTGGGATAAGAAGATAAGAAGGGATCAGATCCTGAGATATATTTGTCAGTGTAGGTCCAGTCTTCGTCAAAGGTAAGAAAAGACTTGAAATGTCATCCTTTTGCACCCTGAACACCAGCAAAGCATGGAAAACTCATTGTCCAAAGTAGCTTCTTGGAGTTTAAAGAAACATTGCACCTACTTATTATGAATACATAGTATAACTGGATATGGAGCAGTTACAAACCCATAACCATTGGCTGCTAATTTTTGCCTGCAATATGTGGTGCCAGTCCTGATTCTAATAACATGGAAGATGCCTTAAGCCCATTATTTAGAAAAGGGATAAAATAAATAACTAAATAAATAACAACTTTAGTGATAAGTTCCCAGTATTGACACAGTCCACCAACAAGTAATGGACCTGTCGAAGGCTTTCATGGCCGGAATCACTGGGTTGTTGTAGGTTTTTCAGGCTACATGGCCATGCTTCTAGAACAGGGCTGTCCAACTTCTACCGGACCTTAGGCCGGAATTCCGGTCACTGATGACCTGGGGGGCCAAGCCCTGGCTCCGCCCCTCCCCGGCTCCACCCCCTCCCCCAGCTCCGCCCCTCCCACCCCCATTGCATAAATATACAATTACATATTATATTATTTAAATAAGGGGAGAGGCATTGCATAAATATACAATTACATATTATATTATTTAAATAAGGGGAGAGGGAGGGATGGATGGAATACATGAGGGGCATAAATATACAGAATATCAAGGCAGAAAATCCCACAATCTCTGCTTTGAACTGGAATATATGACTGGCCACATTGATCAGCATTGAATGGCCTTGCAGTTGAAAGGTCTGTGTGCTTTCATTCTGCCAGTTTATCCCTGGCTGATTCCATTCAGTGCAAGTCATCAAAGTAAACTTAGGTAATTGCAAAGAATGTAAATAATTCTGGGGGGAGGAAAAGGAGGGGGAAAGGGGGTGGGAGGCCTTTTCTTGAGCTCCCTCTCATTCAATTCCCCCCTCCCTCCTTTTCTCCTCCTCCTCTCTCCTATGGCTGGCCGGTTCTCTCCTTCTCATTAAAGAGACAGTAAATGAAATGCAAATGAAGGGGTCGGAAAGGAAGGGGCTTGTGTGTGTGTCTGAGAGAGCCAGAGAGATCTTCCCTTTGCGCTGGGGAGAGGTGTGCCCAGGGCAGGTCCCCCTCCTCTCTCTCTCTCTCTCTCTCTCTCTCTCTCTCTCTCTCTGTCACTCACACTCTTAGACACACTCCCTCCCTCCCTCCCAAACCCCTTTTGCTTCCCTGGCGCTGCGGCCCTGAGCGCCTCCCAGACGGAGCAGCAGCAATCCTGAGGAGGAGGAAGCGGCGCTGCCGAGGAGGAAAGCCATGCGGCCGGGTCGCTCTTCCTGTTTGCTGCCAAGGGGGCGGGGCCCAAGAGACGTCATTCCCTCCCATTGGCCCCCTCCCTCAGGAGAATAGGAGGCGGCCAATAGAAGGCCAAGGGGCGGGACCAAATAATAATAATAAAATAATATTTTTAATTGAAAAAATATTTTAAAAATATTTTTAAAAATATATTATTTATTGCAGGAGGGTAAGGGGCCGTAGCCAAGGGGCTAGGGGGCCGTGTACGGCCCCCAGGCTGCCTGTTGGACAGGCCTGTTCTAGAACATGACCATCTAGCCCGAAAAACCTACAGCAACCCAAGTTATGGATCTTTCAATTGCCGTTGAAAGTAGTAAATATTAGTTTATTCCATTCTTTTTTATTTAAGAGTGTTGATCCTTGTCTTAGTTGTGGATCTCGTGTTCTCTATATAATTCCATCAATATATATGAGTCTTGGTAGAATACATTAAAGAAGGTCAGACACAATCTAAAGTTAAGTAGTAGACTGGGTTGGGGAAAAAAGATATTGTTACTGTTTTATCATTCCCGGAACAGTACAGAGAATGTCAATATTCAACCATTTCCCTTTCTCTGACTAGTCTTAAATTATTGAGGGCTGAACCAAACATATGCAAACAGATGTAAGAAGGAAGCAATGATTTTAATTAATAAATAATAAACCATTCCTTTGGGAGGAGGCAATTTAGAGTTTGAGTGGATTATGCTTGCTTCCTCCAACACCTTGCTGTCTGTTTCTTCACAAACTGCTCCCCCCACTCAACAAATTAAGTTTTTTAAATGCATGGATAATTTTGGAGAAGAAAAATGGTGAACAGGGAAAATATCGCCCTCTCTCTCTCTCCCTCTCCCTCCCCCTCCCTCCCTCCCTCCCTCCCTCCCTCCCTCTCTCTCTCTCTCTCTCTCTCTCTCTCTCTCTCAAATGGTTGGTACCCAACATTGGTTGCTGAGGCTTTATCATGCATTTTTGTGCAATGTGTATATTGTTTCTGATACTACAAAAGGATTGGATTAATCTGGGAATTGTTATTTCTTATTTATTTGATTTTTCCCCTGCCCTGCTTTTTTCCTTTACCATGGATTTTATGTGGATTTTTTTCCAGGTTCTTACGCATATAATTATGAAGACATTCTAGTATGTCAGTACATATTTTTATGGTCTTGTGTATGTCAAAGGGTGTCATGTCCCTCCTGCTTCATGCATCTCACTGCCACATCCTATCTGTTGCATAATACTGTGAGATCCTTATAGCTATGGAATGTATGTTTATTCATGGTTTTGCTTGCCCACATCCAAGTAGAAATGATAACTTTGGGAATTTCCCAAGCCCTACAGCACAATTATATGGTTTGCTTCTTTCATATGTTATTTCAGGCCTCTTCTACACTGCCATATTAATCTGGATTATCTGATTTGAACTAGATTATATGGCAGTGTAGATTTATACAATCCACATTATCTGATATGATAATCTGGATTATATGGCAGTGTAGAAGGGGCCACAGAGTCATGCTGAAGAATCTAGCAAATTCTCAGAGAGGATGCTAGGTCCTCCAATGCAACTTCATGGTATATTTGGAACAGAAGCTGTAATGGTTTTCAATCATATATGCAATATCAGGTAATGGCAGTCTGGATGGAAATGTATCCAGAGTCAAAAACATGATGTCAAGAGGAACAGAGATGCCAGGGCCAAAAGTCAGGTTGCCAGAAGTCATTGAGTATTAAACCAAGAAGCAACAGAGTCAGGTCCCAGGATGAAAGCAAACAAGCATTAGTCTCAAGCCAGGGAACAACATTGTCAATCGCAAAGGAGTCACAGCATTCAGGGCTTTATATTTTAAGATCTCAGATGGTGTTTCATCAACTATTGTTTCTCATCAAATCCTGTGAGACCTACAATACCCTTCCCACTCTTTCCTACACTCTTGAGTAGGGTTGGTTTAGAATCCTAAAATCGGGATTCTAAAATCAAATGGGGGATTTTTTTTATTAGTATATCAAAGACTTACAAAATTTTTTCCAAAAAGTGCTAAAATGTAACTTAAGTACTAACGAAATTCTAAAGTGGTTCTAAAGTAGGAAAAGCAGGGAAACAGTTAAAAATCAAGGGGGGAACATTCCCCTTCACCTCTGCAGTGCAATTAAGTGGAGCTGTAATGTATAACATAAATATAAGAGGTAGTAGCTACTAGCTACTAGCTCTCAGGACAATTGTGAAAGTGAAGTACGATTCTCCCCCGCCCTTATTATTTCCCTTTCCCTCCTCCTTTCTTCCTTCTCTACCCTCTTCTTTCATTCCTTCCTTTGCTCTTTGGTTCCCCATCCCTTCTTTTCTCTTCTTCGCCTCTTCCCCCCCGCGCTTGCGGTGCCCTCGCTCACCCCTCGCCTCTCTAGCCTCGATCCATGGATCGAGGCTAGAGAGAGGCAGAGAGGCGCAGGGCCTTTTCCAGCAGCTAAAAATATGTTTCGACCCAAGCCTGGGTCGGCTTATATTTTAGCTGGAAAGGGGCCTCGCGCCTCTGCTTCTCTCTAGCCTGATCCAGGCTAGAGAGAGGCGGAGAGGCGCGCTGGGCGCCTTTCCAGCTAAATATAAGCCGATCCAGGCTTGGGTCGGCTTATATTTTAGCTGGGAAAGGTTTCAGTGCGCCCCTCTGCTTCTCTCCAGCCTGAATCCAGGCTAGAGAGAAGCAGAGGGGCGCGAGGCCCTTTCCAGCTAAAATTTTATGCTTCCACCCAGGCTTGGGTCGGCTTATATTTTAGCTGATATTTTAGCTGGGTCTGCCTCTCCGCCTCTCTCCAGCCTGATCCAGACTAGAGAGAAGCAGAGGGGCGCGGGGCGCCTTTCCAGCTAAAATATAAGCCGACCCAAGCCTGGGTCGGCTTATATTTTAGCTGGAAGTGCTCACAAGCACTTCTCTGCTTCTCTCTAGCCTGATCCAGGCTAGAGAGAGGCAGAGAGGCGCGCGGGGGCCTTTCTCCTCAGCCAATGACAAAACACGCTTAAAAAGGGCAACGAAGCCATACGAATGCTTTACGGCCCAGATACAAAAATGGCGCCGCGAAGTGCCGTAAAAGGAAGTCTACTTCCGGGTTCACGACAGCGAGCCGTAAAACAACAAAAGTCCCATTAATTACGAATTTCTAACGAATCAATTAGATTTCCGTTTCAATTTGAGCATGCCTACTCTTGAGGTGTGAGTATCCTTAACCCTTCTGTATCTTGCTTAAACATGAGTGCTCCAGCTTGTTCCAGAAAGGCTTGTTCAAAATGCTGGAAAGTGTCTACTTTTGCTGACAGCTTGTTTGCAGCAATGGCTGAGCTAGGCGGGTCAGACCACTGGGAGTTGCTAGCCTCCATCTCCTCTTCCGGTTCTTCTAGCCATTCCTTGTTCTTGCTACCAATGCAAGCCATGACACCAAATCAAAATCAGGAACGTTTGTGGAGGGTGTGGCAATATCAGCAGCAATCCCTCTTCAGCCACCCTCTTTTACGAGTCCAGAACTAGCTGGCAAAGTGTGAGAGGAGGGAGTAAAGTGTGATAGAAAGTGGCAAATCTCTACCCTATCAATTATCCAAATCTGGAAAGAGAAGTGGAGGGACAGCTGTTGGCTCCATCCCACATATAAGTACACCAAATCCCATATATTTTTTTTATTTATGACATTTATATGCTGCCCTTCTCACCCCAAAGAGGACTCAGAGCAGCTTACAAGCTATATACACATACAATATATTATATTATTAGCATAACACAATATCAGTATTATATATTACTATATTGTACTATAGCATTATGTTGTAATATTATTAGTAATATTACATGTTATAGAAAATATATTTATAAATATATATAATTTATAAATATATAAAATATAGGAAAGGAGTGTGACTGCTTTCTGTGTCCATTGGCTTCAATTTTCCATTCCTTGGGCATTGGTCACTGGTATGAAATTAGGCAGATGGGTCTTGGCTCCTCTGCTTGAGTGGAAGTCAAGCTGGGTTCACCCAAGGAACATTCAAACAATCTGTCAGAAGAAGGCAAGCAAAGAGAAGAAACTGATGTACTACTTCTTGCTGATAGACTTCTTAGGATTGAATGCCACCATCATCTGATAGTGTCACTTGGTGTGCCCTGCACACACACACGCACTCGGCTAGTGCTGTTGGGTTGTAGGTTTCTTGGGCTGTATGGCCATGTTCTAGAAGCATTCTCTCCTGACGTTTCGCCTGCATCAATGACAGGCATCCTCAGAGATTGTGAGGTCTAGACCTCACAACCTCTGAGGATGCCTGCCATAGATATGGGCAAAACGGCAGGAGAGAATGCCTCTGGAACTTGGTCATACAGCCCGGAAAACGCACAGCAACCCAGTGATTCTGACCATGAAAACATGCTCAATGCATGCTCAAGTCTCATTAAATACAACAGAGAAGTAAAATGATGTCCTTTATATAAAATCAAGGTTTACCTTTTGGAGTTCCCCTCCCCCATCCAAATATTTCAGTCTCTGGTTGGTTGAATCCATGAATTGAGTGTCTGCAGGTACTAATGCTTCCAGAGCCCTTGTTTCCATCAGAGAAAGAGTGTAACTCTTTAGGACTGCAAGATACCAGCAATGACTTTATGTAACAGAAATGATGAAGGAGGCATATAGTTAACAGAGCATTCCTAAGTCTTCTCCTCCGTCACTTGCTGCGATCTCTTTGCATCAATGTCCGGTGACTCATCTCTTGCTTCAAGGTCGTTGTCGTCAGCAGAGGTACAGATCCTGCTTGTAAAGTGACACCCTTTCGTCATCTCTCCTGAATAAGGCTGTAACAGCCAGACTGTAGCCCTCTGATATTGTTCTATCTTCTGGTCCTTTTTGAAGCAGGAATTCAGACACTGTCAGCTTTCCAGATATTTTACTAGACTCGTTTGTTAATACTGCAAGCCTGCCAAATCCAAAGTTTGCTGGTTTTATAGGAATTTAGCCTGCCAAATACAAACATGATTCCATGTCATACAAGTTTTTTTCCCCAACTCAGTTGATGTTTAACTACTGTGGTATGTGATTGAATGAAATTAGTATTGAAAGTAGTAATGAAATTTGCAACAGAGCTTTTGTGGTATGATACTTACATTGTGGTTTTTTTTATTTATTACCTAAAATATATTTAAAAACAGGTATAATATTGAAAAAATGTGTGTGTGTTTTCATTGCAGGCCTGTGTACTGATCAAGGTGGCCAATTGCAACATTCATACTTGCCTCAAGCAGACAAGAGTTCTTTCTCCCACCTTGGACATTCCACAGATATACAGTATAAACTCCACTTGCCCAGTTTTCAACAGCCCGCACGAACCTCTGAACATGCCAGTCACAAATGCAGGTGAAACATCAGGAGAGAATGCTACTGGAACATGGCCACAAAGCCCAGAAAGCTCACAGCAACCTGTGTACTGTTTAGTTTGCTAACTGAATTTGTGGAGCACAAAAGAAACAAGAATGCAGGAGAGAGGTATGGGGATCTAAGGTGATTTTTTCCCCAGTCTGATGGCCATTCTTGTGTTTTCCATATTTGCTAGCATATGGCATGCATCACCATGACAGCATCATCTTTCAAGACTTTGAACAGTTCAGCTGGGATCCCATCGTCTCCTGCTGCCATGTTGTTAGCAATGCTTCTTAAGGCCCATTCAACCTTACTCCTCAGGATGTCTGGTTCTAATTCACTCACCATACTGTCCAAACTATCATCGATATTATTATCCTTCCTATACATTATCCAGTAGGTGCTGCAGATCCTCATAGAACTGATCTGCTTCTGCTTCTTCAGCAGCTGTGGTTGGGGCGTATATTTGGATCACTGTAATGTTAAAAGGCTTGCCTTGCACTCGAGATCATTCTGTCATGTTTTGGATTGTATCAAAGAACTGCTTTAGTGACTTTCTTATTAATTATGAAGGCTACTCCATTTCTTCGGTGTTCTTCTTGTCTGCAGTAGTAGATCTGGTGGTCATCTGATGTGAAGTGGCCTATTCCAGTACATTTCAGTTTGCTGACCCCCAAAATATCTATCTTTTATCTTGCCATCTCACCAATAATAACATCCAGTTTGCCCTGGCTCATGGATCTTACATTCCAGGTTCCTATGGTGTGTTGATCTTTAGAGCATCGGATTCAGTGTTCACCTCCAGCACCATCAGCCACTAGGATATTAGAGGCAAAGATGAAGTACTTTGGCCACATCATGAGAAGAAATGAAAGCTTAGAGAAGACAATGACACTGGGGAAAATGGAAGGAAAAAGGAAGAGGGGCCGACCAAGGGAAAGATGGATGGATGGTATCCTTGAAGTGACTGGCTTGGCTCTGAAGGAGCTGGGGGAGGTGATGGCCGGCAGTGAGCTCTGGTGTGGGATGGTCCATGAGGTCACGAAGAGTCGGAAGCGACTGAACGAATGAACAACAATAAAATGACTTCCTTAGATCTAGACCCTGTTACAGTAAGTTGAAACAGGATCAAGTATGTGTGTGTGTGTGTGTGTGTGTGTGTTTTAAAGAAAAGCTTATGATGTCAATTATTATGTGCAGCTGCTGATGTAGGTCAGCCACAAGTTTGGACCACACCCGGTGGGGTATAACTGTATGGATGTTAGAATACAGTTTAGAAATGCCGAATTAACAATGCTATAACAGCAACAGTCTTTGCTATGGTGGAATAGCTATTTGTTTTATGTTCTGCTCTCTTATTTGGATGAAGAAGCCTCATTCTGTGTTACTTAGAAGGACTATGTAAGTTGGTTGGACTGTTTGATTTTGTATTCAACACTACAAGTTTATGTTTGACTGCTGACAAGAATAAAGTTTTTCTGTTTTTTTCCTCTTGTCTTTGTGTCTTTTATATTGAACCTGACTGAAATCCACATATACGCAACAGACCCAGCATGGGCAAACGTTCTAACTTGGGGGCCACATGGTGGGCTGGAGCATAGTGGGCAGGCCAGGAGGGAGGAGGTTCTTCCCAAGCCCCCCCCTCGCCCCCCCCCCCTTCCTCTTCTCTTTTGGAGGCAGAAAGTAAAGTAAAGGTAGAAAACATTTGGCTCCCAAAACAGTTACCTTTGGTCAGGATGGGATGGTGGATGGGAGAAGAAAAATATATCCACGAGACCTTGTATTGCCTACTCCTGATACAGAATCCTAGAGCTGGAAAAGACACCCCCCCCCCCCTCCAAGGGCCATCCAGTCCAATTCCCTGCCATGCATGAAGGCACAATCGAAGCACTCCTTATAGCCTCTGCTGAAAAGCCTCAAAACTCCACACTCCGAGGCATCCTATGCCACTCTTCCAACAGCTCTTACTCTCAGGAAGTTCTTTGTAATACTTTGTCAAATCTCTTTCCCTGCCATTAGAATCCATTTCTCTCTTGTGCCCTGGTCTCTAGAGCAGCAGAAAATCGGTTTTCCTCCTCCTTCCTCCTCAATGGGTCCATCTATTTAAATCTTGAAATATGGTTCTTATGTTCCCTCTCTACCTTCTCTTCTCCCCCCTTAACATCTCCCAGGAGGAAAGGAGGAAGGAAAAAGAGAAAGAAAGAAAGAAAGAAAGAAAGAAGAAAGGGAGGAAGAGAGGGGTTGAAGGAAGGAATGGTAGAAGGGATTGGAGGGAAGAGCTGAAAGAAAGAAGGAAGGAAAGACAAAAGGGAAGGAAGGAAGGAAGGAAGGAGAAAGTGGGAGAGATGGAAGGAGGAAAGAAGTAAAGAAGGAAGGATGATAGGGTGGAAGGGAAGGAAGGATGGAAGCATAAAGTGCGAAGTAAGGAAGGGAAGGAAGGAAGAGAAGGATGGAATGAAAGAGGGAAGGAAGGAAGGCTAGGATAGGATGATGAGAGAGAGGAGGGCCTGAGAAAAGAGCCGGAAGGGATGCATCTGGCCCCTGGACCTGGATTTACCAATACTCGATCTAGACACTAGACTCCTATTGATGCGACCTAGAATGACATCACACTAGAGAATGAATCTACTTTAAATCCATTTTCTGTCTCCTGCAGAATTCTGGGGTTTGTTGTTTACAGAGGTTGCTAAAGGCTCCTCCTTAAACTACAAACCCCAGAATTCTGCCAGAGGCAGAAACTGGATTTAAAGTGGATTCATTATCTAGTGTGTCTAGATAGTGGAAAAGTGATAATTTGATATAGATATGTGTTGGGTAGAAACTCTAAACCTACTATGAACTTAAGATTGCATTTCAAATTCCAGCTTGAGAACTTTGCCAAAGAAAGATATTCTCTGGGACGGACAGTGGCTTTTTATAGCCATTGCTGAATTAACACCTTAGAATCAGCCATTCTCCTCTTATACAGATAAGCTAGGAAGACTGTTAAATGCACATCCATTTTGCAGTAAAATTGTCAGATGGGTTTTTGCGCTTTCAATCATTTGCAGAATGCTTGTTTTATGGGTTTTAAAAAAGAGACATATATTCCCTCTTTGACCTTATTAAAAGGCAAGAGGCAATTGTAGAAAGGGTTTAATTAATTTTTTTAAAGCCTAAAATTGAGTCAGGGTCCCATGGAAAGGAGCTCAATTTAGCAAACAGCATCCTCATAAATTTCCAGATTTTAATATGTCTCTTTTATCCATTTCACCTCCCACCTTCCCCAAATGCACTCCGACATTCACAGCGATAATGAGGCTTTGACAATCAATAAGTCTCTAATGAGAAAAGTCGGTAGAAGGACCACAATAATAATCTTTCAGTAAATCAATAGAGAAAGCAAATGTGAAAATGGTTTGATGAGTTTTGACTTCCTCCGTTCCCATCTTCCATAATATTCTCTTCCTCCTCCTCCCAGGGGACGGGGGGATTTGGCATCATAGACGATAATCACATAATTAAGATGTATGAAATGTGTCTGCATGTGACACATGAAATGCAAACAGAATGAAAGGAACTGACATTGCGGGCATGGCACCTTTTTCCTAGCGTGAATAATTGCATGTAGGGCCATAAATGATACAATAACCCGAGGAAGAAAAGATGAGAGAAAGGAAGATGATCAATCCACTATATAAAATAATGATAATTTAGAAATCATGATATCAGCACAGGTGTTTGAGAGAGACACGCCCATCTAGAGATGCAAAGGAACAGTGGAATAATGTAGGTATCATTATTATTATTATTATTATTATTATTATTAACACAACAAGATGAGTCCACAGCAAACAAGATCAATATGCTGGCTGTTGAATTGGATCATACGTCTGAAACTTCCCAAGTGTCTAGGACTATGTGATGTATCAGCAAATAATGTGTGCAGATCCCAGTAAAGTGGCCTTTTGCAGTGGACAGATGGTAATTTTGTCAGTGCCAATTGTTTTTAATTGCAGGCCAAGGTCATTAGGCACTGCACCCAGTGTGCTGATTACCACAGGGACCACCTTGACTGGCTTGTGCCAGAGTCTTTGCAGTTTGATTTTTAAATCCTCATATCATCCAAGCTTTTCCAGTTGCTTCTCATCAATCCTGCCATCACCTGGGATTGCAACATCGATGATCCATAGTTGTTTATCCCCACTGTCATGAGGTCAGGAGCATTGGGCTCCAAAACTCTGTCAGTCTGAATTTAGAAGTCCCAGAGTAGTTTGACGTTTTCATTTTCTGTAACTTTTTCAGGCCTGTGATCCCAACATTTATTTGTCGCAGGAAGATGTTATTTGTGGTACAAGTTCCAATGGATCATCTGTGCAATGGTGTTATACCTCTTCTTATAGTCCACCTGCATGATCTTTTTGCAGCAGCTATGTGATCCATAATTTTGTCTGCTTCTTTGCAAAGTCTACATTGTCATCGAATTTTCAATCCTGGCACTGATGGCATTGGTTCTAATGGCTTGTTCTTGGGCTGCCCCCTTCCCCCGGTCTCCTTTTACATTATTATTATTATTATTATTATTTTACTGACACAAAAACACAGCATGGCATAGCAAACGAGACATATATGCTGGATTTCATATCATAAAATCACAAGTCGAACGCTTCCCAAGCTTTTAGGATTGTGTGATGTATTTTCGAACGATGCACACAGATCCAAGTAAGGTGGCCTTCTGCAGTTGACAGATCGTTTATTGTTTCCAAATGCCAGCTGAGATCTTTTGGTATGGCACCCAGTGTGCCGATCACTACTGGTAACACCTGTACTAGTTTATGCCAGAGCCTTTGCAGTTCAGTTTTGAGGTTCCTGTTGTTTTTCATCAATTTGACTATCACCTGGTATGGCAACATCAATAATTAAAACTTTTTTCTTTTCTACAATCGTGATGTATTATTATTATTATGTGACCTGCCAAATGTGTGAATCTTTCTATTATTATTACTATTATTATAATTATTACCCCACTTTTCTCTCTTGATTGAAACCCAAAGTCCCAGAAACCCAAAGTCCCTTGAGACTACTGACGGGAAAACAAGTGAGGACATTGATGAAAGGGAATTTGAAAGCAGTAAAAGCAGGAGAAGTACAGTTTAAGCAGCGGAGAAGAAAGACATCAGGTTCAAAGGTGATCTGATAAAAATTGTTTAGATTTATAGAATAAAGTTTCATTTTGTAAGTGACATAATTGATTTTTGAACATTTTAGTCAGTCCATTTTGGAAAGAAATAGAGAATAGTGTCATCAAATAATTTTACAGCCATAGACAGATGTGTCCAATGGGTACATTTTTCAAAGAAATCTATTCATGTCACTTTTTAAGGAATACCAACTCAAAAAAGTTCTTTCAACATTTTTGGGCAACCAATGAATCTTATTAAATGGTGTTTTTTTATTTTTTTTGTAAAAGGGGAAGGTATACCAGTAGTTTCAGCAATAATTTAATGCAACAGTCTTACTATTATGTTATGAAGACGAAAGTTACAGCTCACAAGGTCATTGGAAGAAGGGCTGAGGAAAACTAAATACAATACAACCTGCTTATCAATGAGGGATACATTCTTGAACTTACTGTGAAATCAGGAAACTGCTAACCATATTGAAATGAGTAATAATAATAATAACAACAACAATAAATACTAGGCATGAGAAAAAAGTTATGAAAATGAAAAAAAATCGGAAGGGATTCGTATGTATGGGACTTTCAAGTTTATATGGATCGCAAAGCCAATCCTGGAAGTGGACTTTCTTTTTCGCACTCCCTGGGCCCAAAATTTTGTTAGATTATTAAATATTTCGGATGCCCACCCAACAGGAAAATTTTCCCCTCCAAAATAGCTTTGCAGACATAACTCACAGTCAAATCGGGGCCTTTCCATGCTTGAAGCCTAATTAGAATGAAAGGCCTCCTCCAGGAAGTGAAAAAGGAGCTGGAAACCATAGAGAGATCCAGATCGGGACTCCTAGAGGGGCTGGAGGACTGACGAAAAAAGCGATTTAAACACCCAGGAAGGGGGTTTAGATAGAAGGACAGAGTAGAAGGACATAAGAACTGCTGAGAGAAGGGCAGCAGGAGTGAAAAGAGCAAGGAGAGGAGAAGGAAGAGTTCAGAATCAAGAAAAGCCATAGAGTTCAAACGGAGGTCCTAGACTGCTATGGTAAAACTGAATGGGAAAAAGCTGGAGTGAGGAGAACTCTACAGATTAGCAAGGCCTGCACCAGAGGTATTTAATAATATTAATAATTTTTTTTTTTTGTAAGTCTTTCTATTACTAATCAACCCCCTCCCCCCATTAGATTTTCGATTCCCTATTTTGGGTTCGAAACCATGCCTAATAAATACACTTCATTTATATTTCGCCCTTCTCCCCTAGGGGACTCAGAGTAGATAACACCATTTACATACATAGGTAAGCATTCAATTCCTTTACAATCATGTACAACGACACAAAAACACAAACACAAACAAAGTCAGGAGCTTCTTCTTTCATTTCCGGCATTCTGAAGGCAGTGCTCATCTCTGTGGAGGCGTTTTCTCCATTTTCAAGCTGAGGATCCTGTGTTGTCACCTCCTGCTTGTATGGCCAGCAAGATTGCTTGGAGTGTCTCTTTCCTTTTCCTGCCAAAGTGTTACCTGTTTATTTACCCACATTTTCATGCTTTTAAACTGCTAGGTTGGCAGGAACTGGAGCTGACAGATGGGAGCTCACCCCATCTTACAGATTTGATCTGCCAACCTTCAGGTCAGCAGTTCAGCAGCACAAGGGTTTATTTATTTGTAGTATTTATATTCCGCCCTTCTCACCCCAAAGAGGACTCAGGGCGGATCACTATGCACACACACACTGCAAACTTTCAATGCCATTTTTAGACAGTAAGACAGAGAGATAGAGGCATTTTGACATTTTCCAAGTTTGGCGCCTGGAGGTTATGCTCGATTCCAGTCATAGGGTGTGGTGTCACTTCACCCACTAAGCCCTTTGATTGAAAATATTTTTTCTAAGTGATGCTACAGATGGAATCTATGAAGAGCTATCACAATTCTTGAAAGAAATTCTACAAGCCTAACTGTGAAGTGCAGATATTGCCACCATACTCCTATGGCCATAGGCTCAGTGATAATCTCTGCTTCTAATGTGAAGCAATACTTCTGACTAGGAATAGCACACGGTGATGGTCTTGGATAAGTTGCATGTGGATATGCAAAACCCTAGATCAGGCATCCTCAAACTGCGACCCTCCAGCTGTTTTGGCCTCCAGCTCCCAGAATTCCAGAGCATGGAACAAGCCGGACAGGACTTCTGGGAGTTGGAGGCCCAAACAGCTGGAGGGACGCAGTTTGAGGATGCCTGCCCTAGATAATAGTGAATCCTATTAAAATGTCCCAAGTATACCATAGCGTGATACTGGTGAACCTAGAAAATGTCTAGAAAGGACATATTTTGTTGGATGTGGAAAAATAACGTTGTGGATATCAAACCTGTGAATATGGGAGATGTATTGTTGATTAACTGACAGATATTTTTATTTGTGGTGCAAATAATTTCTTATTAACCTTTAACAGGCAAGGTATTTAAACCATGAGTGATTATGGGACAGACCAAAAGTTTATTCCGAACATAATGAGAGCATTACTTTAATTGAATGTGCATGCAATTACAGTTTATCCCTTTCAAAATAGCCTCCTTGGGATTTAATACAGTGATCCCAGTATTGCTGCCACTCTTCATAGTAGTGAAGTCTTTTCTTGAAGTGAAGCTCGCATCACAGTCGCCTGGATGTTTTCAACTGTCCCAAAGTGCTATCCTTTGAAGTTGGTTCTGAAATTGGGGAAAGAATTTACATGGAACTAAGTCTGTATGGTAAGTAGGGAAGCATTCAGAACAACTTTCATACAATCCACATGGTTCTCAGTTGCGTGTGTATGGGTGATACACCTCACCCCATGTTACCAAGAAGACATCGACACAAGTAGTTGGAGTAAAATATGGCCACAACTTATCTATTGATAACAGGAACAAGGGTTGGCAGCCATGCATGGGTCCTGGATCAGGGGTCAGACAGCCCGCTGCTGTCCAAAGATACTTACATCCCTGGGTGCCACCGGCACACTGCCAGTTCCCGTAAGCTCGGCACCCCAGGGGACTAGGCATTATCCCCCCTTCCAACAAGGGGCGATACACCACCCCGATCCAGGGGCCATGCCGCACGCCCACACAGAGTTGTGACATAATAAACACACAACAACAGCAAGATCAGCTAACAAAATACAGAGCAAGATGAACACCAAACAACGGCAAGATAAGCTAACAAATGCGAAACAATAGTACATGCATGGAGGGTGGAAGGAAAATGCCAGTCTGAGTCCCTCGATAGAGGTGAGAAGGTTGGGGTACAAAAGTTTTAAATAAATAAAATAAATAAATAAAAGCTGATGCAAGCCCAGTGCCTGCTTCTAGGCCTCGGGCAGCCTGAAAGGCTGGCCCCAACTATGAGCCAGGCCAGGGCGGGGCCAGCCCCACCATTGGCCAGCTGGCTCTGGTGGCGGGAAAATCTCCTGCCACCCAGGGGCTTCTGGGAGGAAGAAGCCCCCCTCCCGATCCATAATGGCAGTGAGGACACCCAGCGCCGCAATCTGCTCGGCCCGGTAAGTCAGGCCAAGCCATTTCTTGAAGTTGAAGGGTGCTGCTCCAGATTCCTCCAGTTTGCAGACGACACTAAATTGTTCAGGGTAGTTAAAAATGAAACTGATTGTAAAGAGCTCCAGAAAGATCTCTCGAAATTGAGTGAATGGGCAACAAAGTGGCAAATGCATTTTAACCTAAACAAGTGTAAAGTCATGCACATCGGGGCAAAGAACCCCAACTACACCTACAAATTGATGGGGTCAAAGCTTTCCGAGACAAACCAGGAAAGGGATCTTGGGGTCTTGGTGGACAGCTCAATGAAGATGTCAACCCAGTGCGCTGCAGCAGTGAAAAAGCAAATTCTATGCTAGGCATGATCAGAAAGGGAATCGAAAATAGGTCAGCAAACGTTGTATTACCTCTCTACAAATCTATGGTAAGGCCACATTTGGAGTACTGTGTACAATTCTGGTCTCCGCACCTTAAGAAGGATATAACGGAACTGGAAAAGGTACAGAAAAGGGCAACAAGAATGATCCAAGGGATGGAGCAGCTCCCTTATGATATCAGGTTGCAACGCCTTGGTCTTTTCAGCCTTGAAAGACGGCGTTTAAGAGGTGACTTGATCGAAGTGTATAAAATCATGCATGGGATAGAAAAGGTGAATAAAGAAAAATTATTTTCTTTGTCACAAAACACTAGGACTAGAGGGCACTCCCTGAAGCTCCAAGGTAGGAAAATTAGGACTAATAAAGGGAAATATTTCTTCACCCAGAGGGTCATTGGGTTATGGAAGTCACTTCCAGAAGAGGTTGTGACAGCTGTCAGCCTGAACAACTTCAAGGCAGGATTAGACAGATTCATGGATACCAAGTGTATCAGTAGTTACTGAAAAGGACATTCAAGTGCCACCTTGGAGTTGGTTGAGGTAGGCAGGATTTCGTATTAGGATGGAAAGATAAATCAAAATGGACAGTAAACAAATGGTATCATTACATGGTGGAACAAATGGAATTTGAAATTATGAATGGGAAATTAAATGCTTCAAAAATTAATGAAAATAGAATGAGAAAAATGGAAGAAAGATGGACAAGGGTAAAGAATCATATTATGAATCATTCTGGAGATCAAGCCATAAGAAATAGGATACAAATGTTATATAGTATATAGAATGGAAAGGTATAAAGATAAAGATATTAAAAAAAGTCTCCATAAGAAATGAATATGTAAAAGGGAATAATCCTCATGTTGGTGGTGGGAATTGTAAATGTTCTGTGTGTGTTAAAATAAAATAAAAATTTGTTTAAAAAAAAAAGAAAAAAAAGAGGTAGGCAGGATTTCCCTGGGTACTGGTTGTGGGGGGTCGGGAGCAGGTCAGGGTTTTGCCCTCCCTTCTGCTCGAGATCCCCGTGTACAACTGGTGGGCCACTGTGTGATACAGAATGCTGGACTAGATGGGCTGAGGTCCGATTCAGCATGGCTCTTCTTATGTTCTTATGTTCTTATTCCTCTTCATTTCTGTCTCTGACAAGACACAAAAACTGCTACATACTTTGCTAACCTACCACCTGTTACAAACGTGTGTTCTCAACTGAGAAAGGTCAAACTGCATGCCTGGGTTATCCTTCCACCCACCTCAATCCCCACTTTTACTTTCCAGTCCTTCTGTGCTGCACAAAAAAAATCATTCTCATTATTTTTGATACAGACCACAATCACATATGATGTTGAGGGCTGAAAAAAATAGAGGGCTGCAAAGGGATGACAAACTGAACTGAAAAGGTTTTAAGTAATGACTCATGCTTTACCCAACCTAGCAACTCCCACATGTGTTGGGCTCCCACCATTCCAAGGTGAAATCATATGATGGGCTTTGTGGTCCATGTAGGATAAAAAATCCAGGTTACAGAAAACAAACTTTAGAAACATTAAAAGAGTTCTTTTTAAAGAACAAGTAACAAATGTGCTTCCTTAAAGGTTAACAGTGATACCCTTCATGACCCACCAACATCTCAAGCAGTGACTTAGCTCATGCTGAACATCTCTTATATAGAATTGCAACAAATTTAAATACTCCCTGAGTAGCTATAAAATGCCTAGAAAGAAAGTCCCCTGGGTATCCTTGGAGAAGTTGCACACTCTCAGCTTCAAATTAAGTTCCTCAGAACAAGATTTTGGTAGAAAACCTCATGATAGGTTCACTTTAGAGTCACCATCATTCAGAAATGACCTGACAACACACAACAATTACAGGGATAAGGAAGATCGGGCCAGCAACATCCATTTTGTCAAATTGGATGTTCTCAGCTCTAGCTCTCATCCTCTCCTTTAGCATCAAGATGTCTTGGTCTTGAAATGAAGTGTCAAATATCATTTTGCTCCAGATATACGAAATATATGGCCGCCCTTGGCAGGAGTTGATAACTCAGCGCTCTCTGTGTCAAATGTGTATCTACCTGATAGCGCTTTCCATAAAAAATCGTACCTTGCTCTTCCATTCAACTTCATAAAAAAAGTCAGGGTAGAAGCCTTGCTGCCTGCAATTTTCACAAATAGGCCCATTTGTAAGAGGATGAGGGAAGCATAAGCTAACCCTCCCCACCCTCGGGAAAAAAATAGCTATTCAGTAGCAAGCTCCAGGTTAAAATGTCAATGCAATGACTTCAGGTATCAGCATAATGTGCAAAAAAAGATGGTTATTGCCTTACTTCTTGGTGCTCTGCTGAGGTGTACTTTCCATTTCCTTGCAGAAAGTAACTTTGTGTGCGTATCACATTGAAGCAAACTTTAGGCTTGTTTTTGTACTGTTTTACATCTTGGGAGGTTTTTGCATTGCGCCTCTTTAATACAATAAATTGATCATAAGTTTCTAAATGCTCATCATAACCCTTTGCATGCCAGAATTCTGATGATGAAGCATACCAGAGGTTATATATTTTCATAGGTTTTACTGTTGTCTGAAGAAGGGAAACCCAAAAGCATTGAGGTTCACAAATGACCTAGAGTTATCCCACATGGCTATGGGGGGGGGGGAAAGCAACAGTGACAAACCCTCCTGGCTTTCTCACCACGATGAATTCACAGAAGGGTGCAGCCAAAGCCGCGATCGCATCTCCATCTATGAACCAGTGCAAACTCTAAGATCCTCCGGGGAGGCCCTCCTCTCGCCTCCACCACTGTCACAAGCACGGTTGGTGGGGTCGAGAGAGAGGGCCTTCTCGGTGGTGGCCTCCCATCTCTGGAACGCCCTTCCAAGGAAAATAAGACAGGCCCCACCCCTCCCCTCTTTTTGTAAGAGTTTGAAGACTTGGCGGTTTCAACAAATCTTTGAGAGTGACCAGTGCTAACTCAGCCCAGACACTGTCCAGACACGACCTTGCCCTTTACCGTGGTCATTCTCCTACAGGCCCCTGGAAATAGCCCGTCCCTGCTTTTGTCACTTACCTATTACACATCACAGGATAATTGCAGAGATTTTATTAAAAATTGGACGACAAATTATGAATTTTGAGATGTGGCTCCACTGAGAAATACAGTGTGTCCACATTGCCTTTGTCCTGTAGAAAGTAAGCTTCATGAATTACCTTGAAGTGTTGCTCAACAAACCCCGGACTCTGGAAAATAATCCCTCATTTTACCATAATCCTTTCACAAAAAACTGGGAGTCATTATTATTGTTAGCTTTATTTATATCTCGTCTTTCTCCTCATGTGGACTCAAGGCAGCTAAAACCGCCTTGAGGAACACACATTGGGTCCTTTTCCCATTTTTCCTGATATGATCTAGGAATGGTTCCTCTCCTATGCCCCAAGCCAGACCTATCCTTGTGACACCCATTGAGATTGCCATCACCCTAAAGCACCCTTTGTTTATCTGGACTAACACAATTATATCCACTGGACCAGGACATAAAGCCCAGCCGGTTGAAGGTGAACCCATAGAAGACGGAGATCCTATGGCTGGGTCGTCCTGGTGTTGGTGAGTGCCGATTGCCTACCCTGGATGGAGAGTGGTTAAGCCCGTCATCTTTGGTAAAAAGCCTGGGGGTCCAATTGGACCTACTGCTATCGATGGAGACCCTGGTCTCCACAGTTAGCAGGTCTGCATTTTTCCATCTTTGACAGGCTAGGCGACTGGCTCCTTACCTATCCAGGAGTGATCTAGCTACAGTGATCCAGGCGATGGTCAGCTTGAGGCTAGACTACTGTAACGCCCTCTCCATTGGCCTTCCCTTGTCGACAATACGGAAACTTAAGCTGGTGCTCGATTGCTGGTGGAGCATTGGCAAGAGAGCATATAACACCAATTTTACTGCAATTGCACTGGCTACCAGTAGAGTACCGGATTGTCTTCAAGGTGCTGGTTTTGAGTTTCAAGGCCTTGTATGGTCAAGGGCCAGTGTACCTGAGGGACCGCCTCACCCCATACGTTCCCCCGAGATCGCTGCGATCAGAAGAAAAAAACCTTCTGGTGATTCCATCAGCCCGTTCCTGCCGCCTTTCAACAACACAAAGAGCTTACTCCGTGGTGGTGCCAACTCTATGGAACAAGTTACCAGATGAAGCTCTTGCTATTACAGAGTTGGCCCCTTGCCGGAAGGCCTGCAAGATGCTCCTCTTTAAGCAGGCCTTCAATCTAAACACCTCCTGATAATTTCTATCCATGTCCTTATGTTTTATGCAATTAAATGGTTTTATGTATGTTTTATAGTTTTATGTAAACCGCACTGAGCCTGCAGGGAGGAGTGGTATATAAAAGTGAATAATAAAATAAATAATAAAATATAATAAAAAATAAATATTATCTATAGCCACATTGTCTCAAACTCTGCTGGTGGGAATGAGAGGGGGGGGGGGGCTTTCTCTTCAGTTGCCCCCACCTCTGGAACTCCATCCCAAAGGAGAGCAGAATGTCTCCATCACTGTCCTCTTTTAGGAAACAAATAAAAACCTTCCTATGCACCCAGGCATATAGAGATGGGAATGTTTAAAGATCCAGCTTTTTTGTAATAAGGAATGGAATTTGGATACGGTTTTTAACTTTTTATTTTAATTCCCTGTAATTATCTAATTATTGTTCTTATGAGATGGGGTTTTAATAGTTGAATTTTTGTTTTTATTTATTGGAATTGTCAAGTCTATTGTGGTACTTTTTCAGCACTGAATGTTTGCCTTTTATGTTGTGAACCACCCTGAGTCCCCATGGAGAGATAGGGCAGGATAGAAATAAAGTCTTATTTACTTTACATTTCTTTCTGTCTGTATCCCTCTCAGGGGTAGAGCAATACCTGGACATACTCCTCAAAGTTATCCAGTGATAGCTTATTTTCAGTTTCCTGCCACAGCAAAGACCAACCAGCAATTACATCAGAGAGAATCCCAGATCAACAACAGAGCAGTTGTGGGACACTTTCTATACCAGTAAGGAGCTAGTGCAGGAATCTCGAATAGCTGCCAAATGTAACAAATATGCACTGTATTCACAATTGCAGTATGCCAGTTCTTTAGAGTGCTGTCTACACTAACATTCCCTCTGGCCATTGAGAATAAAGCTTTGATTTCACCTTCAACTCATCTATCTGTGTCTCATTCAGCCTTCTGGAAAGCTTAACACATCAGGCCCAGAAACCCACAGTCTTCGTGGAGCTGAAATCACACAACAAAGTAATTAAAAAGATGGAAAAGATCAATCACAATGATCATGGAAGTAAAACAAATATGAGAAGAATTTGTGGTAAACAAAGGTGAAGAATAGATGGTAGATTATAGCAATGAACAAAATTATGCAGGATATGAATCAAATATACAAGGAGTATGTTTCCACCCTATTGTTCATGTTGATGCTTGTTTTGATGTTGTTTTATGTTATTTTAAATTGATGTTATGCATTCCAATGTGCTATATTTTTAACTCTGTTGATTTGGCTTGGCCCCATGTAAGCCGCACCGAGTCCCTTTGGAGAGATGGGAAGATGGAGGTGGGGTATAAAAATAAAGTTGTTGTTGTTATTATTATTATTATTATTAAAATATTAAAATTGAAGTCATTAAAGGAACTTTGGTGGTAGATGCAGGGCCAATAACAATGCTTTTCTTTTTCGGTTGGCTAAAACATAAAAAATAATTAGTCAGTGTGAAGTAATGGTATGAATATCGAACCATGGCTCTGGACACCAGGGTTCAAAGCCATGAAAGCCCGATGGAAAACATGAGGAAGGCAAAAGCAAAATCATCCTTGACCAAATCTTGCCAAGAAATCCCCATGACAGGTTTGCCTTAGGGTCACAACTTCAAGATGCAGAACAACAAAGAATATGTTATTTATAACTATTTCTGTTCCTTGGTCTTGATAGTGTAATTTCTATATATTGCAATTATAATATAAAATAATGATACTTTCAATAAATTACATAGTATCCATTTGTGTTTTCTAATCTTGAAGGTATAATTGTTTTATATTACAACTGTAATAACTTCAATAAGCTAGAAGAAACCTATTCTTTGATTTATCAGTGTAGCACCCATGGGTCCGTTCGTGCCACTGGGAGGGGGTGAGGCACCGGGGGTCCCGATGCCATTGGGACCCGCACAAGCTGAAGGGGACTCGGAGGACGAGTTGGAAGGCCCAGAGCAAGATTGGTCAGCAGTGCCTTTGCCCAGTTCACCTGTAGAGAGTTTAGCATGGGATCTTGAGTGGGAGCATTCTCTCGGGGAAGGAGCGGACCAGGTGGAGATGGGAGGCAGCGAAGCAGATAGCGGAGATAGTTATGAGTTTCCAAACGGCCGAGGTTCCCAGGAGCTGGCCGAGCAGCAGATGGAGGCCAGCGGCTGGGAAAGTTCGGGGGAGGCTGCTTCTCAAGGAGATAGCGATACTGGACTAGAAGAGCGGGGCCGTTCCCATAACAGACGCAGGGACATAGAGCAGGGCCGGAGGAGCTGGCATCTGTCCCTAGACCGTCGCCGTTCGGAAAGTAGAGACTGGAGACGCCGGGCCCTAGATCGTCGAGGGGCCCGGCCGAAGGATTAAGAACGGCCCCGTGGGAACTGATCCTCAGTTCTCCGGCCACGTCTGATCTGAAGGGCGTGAAAGCGGAGTGAACCACGGAGCCTAGTCTGGCTCGCCTTGTACCAAGACCTTGCCTTGTTATTGATTCGCATTGTTGCGGATACCCTGCTTTGTTCCGGAGGTAATCCGGGAACTTGCCAAGTTTATTGCCACGTTTGCTTTTGGAACTATCCTTTGGAACTTTGCTTTCTTACCTGGACTACAGCTTTGCTGTTTGCGTTATTCTTTGTTCTCTTCACGAGAATTGCTTTTTGGACTTTTTATATTCAATAAAATAGTTAGCCTTTACTACGTCTCCGTGTGTGTGTTAAAGGGGCAGTACTAAGTCGGTGATTGTGACAATCACTGGTGTTGCAGTTGATTGCCCTGGGGATGCTATTATCTAATTGTATCTTATCAAATTACAGTATTGTTGTTTATATTTAATATGTTTTATTCATATTGATTTGTTTAATATGCAAGATATATATGCCATTTATTTCAAGTAGTACTTTTATATTTTTGTACTTTTAAACAAAAAAATAATAAAATAAAACAGGACTGTAACTTTAAAGTTTGCTACAAGAAATATGGCTCCAGTACATGGCAAAGAAAGAATTTAATTTGATGTTTTTGTTAAAAGCAAGGGATGGTAGGGAGAACCAGTTCCTGATAAGTCACATTTCTCAGACTCCAGAAGCTGAATTCTGACACATATTTCAAGGGATGGTTTGTATATGTATGTGCTTCATAACACAATATTCTGTTTTTTAAGAAAATTGTATTGCCTTAATAATGAGTAATATTGATTGTGCATTTCACAGTATTCTGCTTTAAAGTATTTTTTTAAAGGTCTTCAGCCTTTATCGTATGCAGCCACTATTACAATAATAACAATAAGAATAAGAATAGTGCGTTTTTCTGGCATTGTATATTTTGATGCTTCTGTGACTGTTCATTTATATTTTGATTCTGTAACCCACTTAGATGTCCAAAATCGGCAGCATCCACCACAGCCCTTTTAATCCTGGGCAATGACCAAGCGAGTATAGACTTCGTTTTGGTTTGCTTCTCCATAGTGCTAATGGGTTAGATGCTCTTAGTTCCACTTCTCAGCAGAGACCTCTCTGACTTGCTTGGATCTACTGGTAGTTACACTACCGCCAGCACAGTTTTCGCCATTTTTGGAGCAGTTAAGCCCCTCACCATGACAACATACCACCTAAAACAAAGGTACAACATAATCTATCAAATAAATTATAGTAGCGTAAAGCAAAGCATCAAACAGAATCATCAAATTGCCAGAGATGACCAAATTCCTTGGAGATATACAAGTTGACAATTGCCAAAAGTTTTAACTGGTCTAGCAAGGTAAACAGGGCCCAGATATGGTTTACAGATGGGGTTGAGACCGAGTCGTGATGCCGGCTCCTCAGTTTACTCGTGCCGGGACCCGTGAGTTGATGTGTCCCTAAAGAACTGAATATTTATTACTTTAAGGCGCTCTAAGCTCCACAGGACTTTCCTTTTATTGGGCATTATCCCAATAACCCCATTAATGTGGGATATAATGAGCATGGTGATCAGATCATGATATGAATAAACATAACAGTTTAAATAATGTACCAGTAAGGCCTTTTCGCGGACCACCCTGAGAATTCAAAAGCCCCCTTAGCCCCTCTGGCTACATGCCTGATTGGGCAGACATTGCCTTGTCACTTGGACTGGAATAACTTACCTGTATTAATGCTTGTTATCAATATATTTTGAATGTATTATGATATATATTTTGTAAAATGATATGAAATGAAGATTATTGACATTTATGATATACCCAGTGTATCTACTCGTGAGTTTGGATTACCAGTCTCTTTGTGAACTTAGTATTCAGTTGCCTTTTCTAATGTAGCCTGCCTCCTCCAATGACAACAAGTTGGTCTATAAGGGGGATGTGGTTTATCAAACAGCATGGACCCTGAGGCAACCATGTGATCATAAATAGTGGGTACAAAACAGGATGAATATCTTTGATAACATATTTCTCTTTGTTGGTACATTTGCACTGATTTAACCATCTGTGGTCCTAAAATTGTACATCTTCATATTCTGGTAACAAATACAATCTCACAGTTCCACTGCACCATTTATTTATTTAATGAAGCTATTTCACATTTTAAACAAATGAAAAACAAACAAAAAAGGCATATATACCTGTAAAATATTAAATAAATGAAACTCAGGCAGTTTGGGAATAATGAATGGAAGGGAGAAGTAGAGAATCCTGCCCCCTGACATAAATTTATTTACTTATTTTTAATTTATTTATTTACTTTATTTTTAACTTGATTTTCTCACAATACCGGGACTGATGTCATTTTACTAACAGCATTGAAGTGGAAAAGATCCATTACACTAAGATAGCTGATGAGGACATTGTGGGATTGAGAGATATTAACCCATTTTCCTGTCAATAGTGAAAGATGAGTTAATTACTGGAAGGAGTCAGACCAGTAGTGGAATGCACACAGTGCTGTGTGCCTCCAATGCCAGGTTTGTTTGTTTGTTTGTTTATTCATTTAATTCATTTCTACCCCACCCTTTTCTACCCCAGAGGGGACTCAAGGCAGCTTACAAATCCCGCAAAATTCAATGCCACACAGGTAAAAATGGACACATCAAAATATAAGCAATCTAAACATATAAGCAATTAAACATATATAATCAATTAAACAGATTATTTATTTATTTATTTATTTCTGGCATTTTACCCCGCTCTTCTCAACCCCCGAGGGGGGATTCAGAGCGGCTTCCAAAAAGGCACAATTCGATGCCAACACAGTAAAACACATAAAACACAGTATAAAACCCCCCAAAACATTACACATTAAAATACAATTACATCAACATATCATACACATTCATTTAAGTTAAAAAGAAAAAAATGTGCTGCCTTGTGCTAGTGTGCAAACGCCTGGTCCCATAGCCAGGCTTTTACTTTTTCCTGAATGTCAGGAGGGATGGAATTGATCGTATGTCACTAGGAAGCGCATTCCACAGATGGGGAGCCACCACCGAGAAGGCCGTCTCCCTTGTCCCCACCAGCCGCATTTGAGAAGTCGGCGGGAGCGAGAGCAGGGCCTCCCCAGATGATCTTAAATTACGAGGTGGGATGTAGCGGCAGATGCGTTCGGACAAGTAAGATAAGATGGGCCAGAACCGTATAGAGCTTTAAAGATTAAAAACATATAAAATGCTGTCATAATCTCATGTCCAAATCGTTTTCCAAAATCCGTAGTCTGTTATTCAAACTGTTAAACAGTAGTTTAGTATTCACCAAATGCCTGCGAGATGAACAAAGTCTTTAGTTTTTTTCTAAAAACCAGGAGGGATGGGGCTTGCTTGATGTCACTGGGGAGGGAATTCCACAGCCGAGGGGCCACCACTGAGAAGACCCTGTCTCTTGCCTCTCATCCCAACCAATCACACTTGCAGAGAGGTTGGGTCAGAGAGCAGGGCCTCCCCAGTTGATCTTAAAGCTCTTATAGGTTCATAGAGGGAGATGCGTGCGGACCGGTAAATTGGACCAGAACCGTATAGGTTGCTTGTCTTGGGCAATAAAATCTTCAAGTTCTAGAAGATGAATTATGACACTGGTTCTTCTTTTAGGAAAATACTTCTTCCTCCGTTATAAGTGATATAGTTAATGCATTTCACAATATTCTCCTGTGCAGCACTGGTAGAAAGTCTTCTAGTTTGGCTGCTGTAATGTTCCCTTCACACTATTGGAATACAATACCTGATTATTGGGGAAATGGACACAAATGCCTATGTGATTTGTTGGGGTATTGTGGACTAAAGAACTTACTGAGGTGGGATTTCTCAGTTCCAGGTCATGCAGGCAACAATAGCAATGTTACCTTCCTCTGAAGATTCACTCTCACAGCAAGTGAATGAATTTCTGTCATTTTCCTTCCAGTTGCCATGGAGGATCGAAACTGGATGGCATTTTGTGAGAGATGTACGTTACCAAAAAGTTATCTGTGGCTTTGTAGAACACCAAGGGAGAAAATGATACAGGCCACAGTTACTATCCTCTATTATTTTGTTAAATTCCATTAGGAGGCAGCTTTTCATAGGAAGATAAACACGGTTCTTTTTTTTCTAATACTGAATGAAATACGGTCAGGTTGATGGACTCTATATCAGGGTTAGTCAGAGTGCACTGCTATACTATTTTTCAGCCTCTGCACATAATCCAGTTTTGGTTAGAGAAAGATAAAACTGAAGAATGGTGTAGGTTGACTCAACTCTGAAATCTGGGGATATGTTCCTGGTCTTAGCATGGATACATGAAACTGTGGATAATGGCAAACTGTGTTGACATGAAACACTTCCAGCCCAACAATACCATATAGTTCTGCTGGAGGGCCTAGAAAATGCCTTAAGATGACATATTGAATGAAACCAATACTGGTCTACAGATTTGGATGGCATTCCGTACTTTTATTAAGGCCAATCAATTTGTAAGAAACCAGTGAAGAAGCTTTCAATTCTGCAGAGATGAAGGTGGCAAGCAAGAGAGTAGTACAAGAATTGGCCTGAATGTTGTGGAGATGAGATTTTTGTGGTAGACTATGGCACTGTCATATTGCACAGCTGTTGCTATATTATTCCACTTTAACTGCCTTGTCTGCATCCTCACAAAGAGGAGGGGAGAAGCCTAATGATTTAAGTTGCAAAACAATATGTTTTGATTGAATATTAGAAGAATGTCTTAACTATGAGAACAAATTACCTAGATATTGGGATCGCCTCTGGATAATCCCCATAAACATTAGGGTAATATCTGTTTGGCTGAAGAATAAACCAATGCATGAGAATGTTATCCAAAACTTTTTATGAAAGTATTTTTTAGGATATTTTTGTTAAGTACAATAAGAAAAATGTCATAAATCAGTTTAGAAGGAATGCAGTTCCTACTCGCTCGAACAAGTCCTTTCCTACCATGCGTGTCTGACTGTAGTCATAGAAACCTCCTAAGGAGTAAGCATTGTAGTCTCATCCGTAACTGTATTGAAACTTCAAAGAATGCCATTGCTTTTTCCTTTCTAAATACTTGTTTCAAGATATAGGACAGCACACAGAAATTGAATGCAACTGAAGTGATTTATTGGAAAAGGTAATAATGCTAGGTATAGTGAAAAATAGTAATGTTGTGCTTTCATAGTAAACCTTGACCTATTTCATGTCCCAGCCTTTAGTGGGGGCTCCGGTCCAGTTTCAGGGAGCCTCCTGGAATCTGGAGGGCAGATATCTGTTTTTGCTCTGGAGTGATGAAAAATCCATTTTCTATCAACCCATTATGTATGTGTGTGTGTGTGGGGGGTCTTTCCAGTCTCCCCTTCCTGTCATTTTAAGCATTTAAGCTGTTTGTATCCCAGAGGAAAGGCAGTCAGCTGCAGGCAGGTGTGAGCTTTAAGGAGGCTTCTTACCTACCATTTCTACTCTATAGGAGAGGTGCTTTCAAAGGCAAGGAGGCAAGTTGTGTTTCTTACTCTAGAGGAGGTGCTCGGTGGCAGTCACTGACAGACGCACGTGCTTTCTGGGCATGCACGCCACACCCACACTCTCTGTTTCCAAGTCAAGGAGGTGAGTTGTGTTTCTTACTCTAGAGGAGGAGCACAGCTACAGGTACTGGCAGGTGTGTGTGCTTTCTCTCCTGGGCTGCACCACAGCAGCAGCCACACACTCTTTCCAAGCCATTTTAAGGAGGCTTCACACTTCCAGGCAAGGAATACCAACGACTTTCTAGAAGAGGAGAGTAATTTTCAAGGAATGTGGGTTGACTTTTTGTTTGCTGGAGAATTAATTAAAAAATGATTAAACTGTGATGTTGAAAAGCAGGTAAAGAGCTGGGATCAACTCCTGCTTGCTTTCTTGTCTAGCTGATTTTTGTATCGGGAGGGGCCTTCCAATTACATGCTCTTGACGGTAACAAAAGTAATGAAAGAATGGATGAAATTAAGGAAAACAGTTCTGCACACAACTCAAGTAAACAGTAGGAAAATGAGGAAGAATGCACTAAATGTGGATAAACTCTACCATGGGAGCTAGATTTCTGGATTTGCAAGACCTGATCAAGGAAGCAAATGACTGGAGCTCTTGGAGGTTTCTCATTCATAGGGTCACCATAAGTACAAGTTGATGTGATGGTAAATAGCAACAACTTTATAACTACAGTAATGAACATGTCACCTTCTAGCTGCCGTTGGGTGTAATCTTCAACAGTACCAGCCAGCATAGCCATGGTTGAGGGATGGCCACTTGAGCCCAAGAATGAATATATTGTCCATTCCTACTTTAAAGGGGCATAAGAATTCACCTTAGACAGTGTCAGAACATGAATCCATCTAGCTTTGTACTGACTACACCAGAGTATGCCACATTCTGTCTTTGGGGCATTTTGGAGTTTGAGAAACCCCTGGAATCTATGCTTGAAATAAATGCAAGTGATTGGAAAGGATGCTTCCTATTTGGGGGAGGAGGGCAAAAAAATAACATGTCTGGCATGGGAGGGGAATATCTTTTCCTATAGTGGACTATATTGCTCTGCTCCATGATTTCTGGAGTAGTAGAAAGCAAACTAGTTCCTCCCTTAGTCTATCTTGACAATTGCAAAAGATGACAGTCTTGTTTTAACACTGCTTTGCCTCCTTTGTATGATAAATCCTTAGTAAATAAATAACCATTACTCTGCAAAATAAGCCCAAGCACTCTGCATTGTGTAGTACATTGTGCAATACAAGGCAACCCAAACTGTTCCTTGACGTCAAATGTGGATGTACTTTCCAGTTTTTTAAGACACAGTGCATTAACGGCAGCAGATTATCCCAGCATCTGCTAGGCTGTTATCACACCCTTAAGATCAGTAAGGACCCTGAGATATATCAAATTCCTTGTTGTGAATCTGCTAGACTTTTTCTTAGGTTTAACATTCATTTAAAGCATTTCAGCTTTAGGTTTGCTGGCACCTTTTCATTGTTTCAAATTTTGGCAGAGGTCTCCGGAGCTGTCAACTGTCAGATTCCAAATGCCACAAAACACCGTCTATCACACCAGAGTCAGATATTAAATGCCATCGCATGCCAACCCTCAAATATCGTGAAAGATGAAAATTGCATTATATGTCAGCTATCTTGCATGGCCAAATATCAAATAGGGAAATCAGATTGGAAAGGCAAATACCAGGCATATTGCAATCCAACATGCTCAGGTGTCAGGCTTGGTTCTCAAACATTCAAGGAAGCACAAATTTAGGGGAACAAATCCATTTCACTGTTAGAAAAGGGCAGGTGCACAGCAGGAGTAAATTTGCAATGATACATCAGTCTTGACTTACTCTGGAGTGAAATTTCATGAGGAACCAGATGGTCTGCGAGAGGTAAAACACAGAGTGAATTTGAGGCATTTTGTGAGAGAAAAAGAGAAACCTTATGGGGGAATGCTCTTTAAATCCAAGACAACTGTATAAGATCTGGAGAGCAGAACAGCTCCAAAGTGATTTGTGCAATGAGTTTGCTAGAAAAAGGGAAAGAAAGAAAGAAAGACACACAGAAAGAAAAATGTATGCCGCATTTCTTTCCACTTTTTTATTTTTGATACAGATGCAGCTTGAATGGAATTACTTCTTTCTGCACTGGGGGAAAAGTGAGATTAAAAGTTTGCAGACACTAAAGGAAAGCCAAGTTGATTAAAAGTAGTAAATAAAACCCAAGGCTCATTCTTCCCCTTTTTCCTAGAAGTCTCTGTCTTCATACTCTGTATTTGTGTGCACACAGGAGATTAAAAATCACCACGATTTAATTGCAAGAGCAAAAAACCCCCAAGGATTGTAAATTCCTTTCAGCTGTCACAAGTGGCAAAGAATTTTTTTATAAGGAGATTTTTTCCCTGGGTTTTTGCACCCACATGTTTCCCTGTTTTATGTTGCTTCATTGTACAAAGCTTATTCATGAAGTGAAGTGAGTTTTTAAAGCTGGGGAAAATGTAAACTGAAAAGATGTGGAGAAATTTAGTGTCTGCATGAGCCAGCTGTGATTCTCTTCTACCCTTTCTTTCAATCAGACTTCATGAAATCCTTTCTTTTTTGGTATCTGGGAACTCAGAAACATATTTCTAATAATAGAATAGTTATCCTTTCCAAGATCTTAAGAGGGATGCTGGGAGATAAAAACATGGCACAGTGCATCAACGGATCAATGGATTGTTTTTGGAGCTTTTTAAAATTTCTGAGATAAGCATTCAGTGGCACGGAGGACAAACTGCTTCCCTGAAGGATATGTTAAAGCTAGGATATAAGACTACACAATATAAGAATATAACACTATCCAACCCAATATCAGTATGAACGTAAAGTTAAAATTAAAAGCTCATTGATAGATGACCAGTTGTGTGCACAGATTGTCCCAGATTCCATTCCTTCATCTTTGATTCCTGGTAAGGACATGTACTAATATGCCGAAGCATCATCACTATTTGATAGAGAAGGCTAAAGGCCTTGTAAAACTACAGCTCCCATGATTCCATAGCATTGATCCCTGGCACTCAAAGTGGTGCCAAACAACATTTATTCTACAACATAGATGCACATCAGGCATTTTCTGGCCTGACCCCCACAATCCTTTTTAGCTTTCACAAGAGTTTGTCCTTCTGTCTACTGAGTCCCAGAAAAATGTTACAGATTGGTCATCCTGTATTCATAATTCTGAAATCTGAAATACTCCAAAATCCAAAATTGTCACCATGGGTGGTTTAGATACTGATGGCTTTGTTTTCTGATGATTCAATGTAAACAAACCTTATTCAAAACATTGCACAATATGACTTTCTAGCTGTAGATGAAACGCAAATTTATTTATTTACATCATTTATACCCTGCTCTTCTCAACCCCCGAGGGGGGACTCAGAGTGGCCTGACAAAACGACAACAATTCGCAAGCACGGCTGGTGGGGACGAGAGACAGGGCCTTCTCTGTGGTCGCCCCTCGGCTGTGGAACTCTCTACCAAGTGATGCTAGATCTGCCCCCTCTCTGTTGTCCTTTAGGAAGCTGGTGAAGATTTGGATATGGAACCAGGCCTTCCCAGAATAGGCTGAGATTGGCTATTATCTGAATGTATGACCACGTTTACAGATTGAGTGAAATTGTTTTAATGGCGATATGGTTTTATGCTGGGTTTTTATGTATTTTAATATGTTGTTCTAGTTGTTTTTAAATTGTATAGCATTGAATCTTTGCTGCTATGCCGGTCTGAGTCCCTCGATAGAGGTGAGAAGGTCGGGTACAAAAGTTTTAAATAAATAAATAATAAATAAATTCGATGCCAATACACAATATAAATACAATATAAAACCATAAAGATTAAACATTCAGCATTAAAATACAGTTAACATTAACACATAATATACACTTAAGTTAAAAACAGTGTTCTGTCCATAACATATGCATTGAGCCATATCCATCAACTTGCCATTACAATTCCAATCCAAAGTGCTGCATTGTGCTAATGTGCTAATGCCTGGTCCCACAGCCAAACTTTCACTTTTTCCCTGAATGCCAGGAAAATGAACTTCCTTTTTAGACTTGGGTCCCATCTCAAGGTATTTTATTATATACAAATACAGGTATTTCAAAATCTGGAAACATCCAAAATGTAAATCACTTCAGGACTGAAGGATTTCAGTTAAGAGATGCTGGACCTGTAATAACATTAATTTATGCTATTTTGGAAAGGCCATTAATAATGGTGGTGATCAAGGTGAAGATGATGGTGGTGAAGATGGTGCAATAGAATATTCCAGTTTAAAAAGCTTCTGGAATAGAGAATTAACACCGAATGGTGTGGCTAAAGAGAAAGGATTACCAGTAGAAAAAATAGTGCAGAAAGTTGGGGGGGGGCGGCAATAATGCTTTAAATCAGGAGTTCTATAGTCTAGAATCAGCCACTAAGAAGGCTTTCTCTTCTGTCTGTCAGATAACAAGATCTTGTACCCCTAAAGCACTTCATTATGATATTCCACCCTCAATGTTTTGCTGGAAGCCTAAGTTGGGAGGAAATCATTGGGAAGAAGAGTGGTGTAGGGAAAGATAGGGTTTAAAAACAGGGAGAGGAACATCTGACAAACTTCCCCATGGCTAATTGCTTCTTCTGACCCCTAACTGCACAGAAGAAGGCGTTGACAGGTTCTTCAAGAACCAAGGTTGATGGGGAGCATGTTGTTCTGCCTGATATTTGTCAGTTCAATTAGAAAGTTCCTGGCCTGATCTAGGAACAAAGCAAGTTATGTAATTGAAAGTTAATTCATACTGGAAAGTGCAGTCAATAGACAATTACCAAGATACAGTACTGTGTTTATTGCTTGGTGGAATTTGGCTGACGATTTATAAGAGCTGACGGCAATTATCTTCACATTCAAGGAATGGACAGCAGAGATTGAACTTAATTACTGCACAACCCTTTCACGACTTCCTTATTGGGTGTAAATAAGTATCAATCGGGCACCTGTAAAAATCAGAAAACTATTTTGAATAGCCAAAAATTCTTATCCGACCAGGATTCATCTTAGCATAAATCTTTATAGACCACAAAGCAACTGGTCTATTTACTTGTATATTGTGTACAAAGAATAACATCATTTGCGAAGCTGTTGTAAAGTCACAAATAGCCACCGGGCTGGCTACTTGTTTGTAGAGTCCAACCACATTGTGATCTGCCCCAGCATGAACAGCATACATTCTACACCACTGGAGAAATTATACTGTTTAGCCAGTATTGCACCACCTGACATCCGCCAGGAAGTAGCAGCCAATAATGAAAGGATCAAGGCAGTGACATCTCCAGCCCACATCCCCTGTTCAGACATCAGCCAACACGCCAATGCCTTAAATCAAGAAATAGCTTTCTAAGATTTGCATAGATATTCGCAGGAACAACTCGGCAAGCAAGAGTCCAAAAGTGGCAGGCAAAAACCCAAAACCTCAACCCATGGCTGATACCAAATGAGAGAATCCCTCTTGGGCACACAGAAGACTGGGTGACATGGAAAGTGCTGAATAGATTGCACTCTGGTACCACGAGATGAATAGCCAACCTTAAGAAAAGTGGAATCCACAACATGCAAGTGTGGAGAAGAGCAAACCACAGACCACCTAGTACAATGCAGCCTGAGCCCTTCCACATGCACAATGGAGGACCTTCTTATAGCAATACCAGAGGCACTCCGGGTGGCTAGCTACTGGTCAAAGAACATTCCATTTTTAAAACTTTGTGTTTTTAAAATACATTAGTAATGTACCCTCAGATTGTTTCTGATATGATATATAAATATGAGAATATCTACGTAGGCATTTTAAAGAAGGATGAGTAAGAACCAATGCCATGGCATCCACATGACATATGTGCCCTTCCCGCCCCCAGTGTAAGACAAGGCCACTTAAAGCAGTTTCCCCCTGCATTAGTCAAAGTTGGGGAGTGCTCTCAAGCTTTCCCGAAATTTCAGATAAGCCATGAACTTTGTGTAAATACTTAGGCTGGTTCTGAATTGGAACTGGCACCTTTTTATATTGCCATCCCACTTTCCACAGGTTCTGCAATGCAAGCATAGGGGAATGGCATCAGTCGTCCTGTTACTATTGTTGCCATGGAGCTATTGTTGACATTTTTCAAGGATGTCAATTAGACTAAAAAAGGAAGAGGATCACCCTCTCCCTTCTTGAATCATGCTTACTATTGTTGTGGTGGCCATGGAGCTCAAAAGAGCTCTTGGCCATCCCTGGGTGCTATTGTTGACATTTTTCAAGGATGTCAATTGGGCTCAAAAAGGAAGAGGATCACCCTCTCCCTTACTTAGTCATGATTGCATGACATCAGTAATGGCACCCAGGGATAGCCGAGAGTTCTTTGAAGCTGTATGGCTGGCTATCACAACAATGGTGATAGGACCATGGAGGTTAGGATGGCCACCCAGCAAGTCAGAAGCAGGTAGTAAATAGTGCACTCTGCACCAGCCCCAAGGTTTTTTGTCCATTGTTAAAGCAGTGGAGAACTAAGGGAGAATAAGCTATTTTTCCAATGTCTTCATATTGTATAGCAGTGCTACAGTAAACCTGGCAGAATGGATAACCTTATCAATGTATTTGGGTGATAGCAACTGGTGACTTCCATCTCAGTCTGGCAGTGAAACCCTTGTTGGTTTTAGTGAGAAATTTAAATGCGTTCTTCAAGGTACTGACCCCCCCCAACCGATTCAGCACCTTGGATAGCTCTTTTAAAGTTTGGGCCAAAATGTAGAGTGTGGTTAAGCTGTCTCTGATAAGAATCCAGCAGTTTCATTGGGTGGTTTCTTAGGAAACAAACAAAAAATATATATCTCTGTGTTGATTATGCTGAATGTTTCCAAATAACAGTTGAACTCTTATATTTTTGTTCATATGAGATTGTGAAATATAGGCATCGATCCAGTTTTCGGGCAGAACTACAAGAGATTAAAATCATCAATGAGAACATTTTAAAATAAATGTTTGTAAATTAAGTGTATTCAAGAGGTCTGAGGTAACAATTGGATTTTCTTTTGGCATGGAAATGCTTACATATTTTTGTACTCTCCCCCTCTAATAGTTTTGTTCAAGAGTACGTTTCCACTGTAGAATGAATGCAGTTTGACACCACTTTGACTGCTAGGGCTCAATGCTTTGGAATCCTGGGCTCTGTAGTTTGATGAAGTATCAGAGGTTTTTGGCAGAAAAAAGCAAAGACATTAAAAACTACAGCTCCCATATTTTCATGGCATAGAGGCATAAAAGTTAAAGTGGAGTCAAGGGGCATACATTCTACAGTGTAGATCAATGTTTCTCGACCAGTGTGCCGTGGCACACTAGTGTGCCGTGAGCGATCATCAGGTGTGCCATGGGAAATTGGCACTCCGCCCCCCTCCAAGCAGCCCCCTCACAGGTTTCCAAGAAACAAATTGAGCCTCTCCACTTTTTTTTTACTATTGTACTGGATTTTTTGAGTCCCCCCTGGAACTGTTTATAACAGCTTCATGACATCCATAGTTAACTAGAAGCAAGTTTCACTCAGGGTGAAATTTCACAAAGGTCTGGAGAACAAGCTCTATGAGGAGCGGCTTGAAGAGCTGGGCATGTTTACCCTGAAGAAGAGAAGGCTGAGGGAAGACATGATGATAGCCATGTACTGTATAAATATGTGAGAGGAAGTCATATATATGTTTTGTTTATAGAAACAGGCCCAGGCTTCACACTGAGTGTATAAAATACATTTAAAAACATATTAACTATATGTATTACTGTGTTAGAGTGTCATTTTGTGTCATTTTGGTTGGTGGTGTGCCCCAGGATTTTGTAAATGTAAAAAACGTGCCGCGTCTCAAAAAAGGTTGAAAAACACTGGTGTAGATGAACCTGAGGATTTTGGTGCAAATGAAAAAAAGGAATCCAAATTAAATATACTCTCCCCCTCAGTTGTTCCTTAGAAAAGCTTCTTTTGCAGACCTTCACTCTGACCACTTTAAAATAGTTTGCTTTTTGTTTATTTACTTTATTTACTATCCTGAAAATGAACAAAATCTGTCTACCAGTATTTTAAAATCTCTAAAATCAGGACAGTAAATGAAGAGCAACATTTAAAAAAACCAGGGTAATTCCAGACAAGAATCAATCAGGGCCAGCTAACACCACCCAACAAAGGATTCCCTCAGGCAGGAAGCAGCCAGGCTTTGAAGCTGCAAGGCCATTCAATGCTAATCAAGGTGGCCAATTGCAAAATTCACACTTGCCTCAAACAGACAAAAGTTCTTTCTCCCACTCTGGACATTCCACAGATATATAAACCTCACTTGCCTAGTTTCCAACAGACCTCACAACCTCTGAGGATGACTGCCATAGAGGTGGGCAAAATGTCAGGAGAATGCTTCTGGAACATGGCCATAAAGCCTGGAAAACTCACCTCAACCCAATGTTTACAATATTTGTTTAAAGCAATGTGCACCATTATTTGGGGTTACTAAATGAGGACAAAAAGGCTTGATAAATAGTTTTTATTTAATAGTGCCAAAATGAAATGAATCTTGGTGCCAATTGGGCCTCAACATGGGGAGCATCCATATTTGGAGTTGCTTCAGTTGAGAAGGTCCTTTCTTACATCCTCAAACTTTGTATGAGACAAGCAGTTTAGCAATCTCTAAAGACCGCATGGCTTCATAAAAAGCAAGTCAAGCATGGCTTATGTCAAATGGATAGGAATTCCATATTGGTACTAAAGAGAGACGGCCAGATGCAGACACAAAGGAAACTTATAACAATCTGCATTTTAAAAAACCCTTTCAATGAAATCTCAATAACACCCAATGCAAATCAGAAAGCTGATCGGGCTCCAGACAGGCGAAAGGCAGCACATTTTTCATACACATCTGAATTATTACCTTTCTTTTCAAATTAAACCAAAAATGAAACATTGGATCAGTTAAGTTGCATCAGATTGATAAAAGCTATGCAAATCTCTATATGCAGACTCCATCTATAATGCTGACAGTTTAGATAAAGCATTTGATTCCACTTCCAAAGAGAACATCCAAGTATTTTATGTAAACAAAAGCTATTGTTTTGAGGAGAAAAAAGACATTCTGGCTTGGCCTTCTATTTCTGACAGTTACAAACTACATATATAATTTTCTAAGCTTCCCTTGAATAATTAATATCGCAGGACAATATCTAGAAAAAAAATCTTCCTTCTCTTTCATCTTTCTCTCTTTGTCTTGCTATTGTTTTCTTTATTTGGTGGATTTTGATGATAAGTGCTCGATTGTATTCACTTAGTTGTCTTTCAAAACTTTGGTTTGGGCATTGGAAGGTACTTTTGGACTCTTGCATTGTTTTGAGAAGGTACTTACTTTTTACTTTAATTAGGCGATTCCTTGCTGCCTGAGGATGGTAGCCCTCCAAGTGTAGTGTCTTAGGGGTAGATACATAGGTGGTTGTGGAGACCTATGATTGACCCACAGGTTCTTCCACAGCAGGAGTCGGGAACCTTTTTGACTCAGAGAGCCTTGAAAGCAAAACATTTGGAAATTTATTTCAGTGAGAGCCACATACACACACACACACACACACACACACACAAAGACTGAATTCAACTAAATTTGAGTACATACTATGAGTGAGTAGATACTATGAGAAAAGGATTCCCCTGGCAGAATGACGGGGCACTTCACAGCTGGCTCTGCAAAAGGCATGCTCAGGACTCTGGGAAGGAAGAGAAGACGGAAGGAAGGGAAAAAGAAAGACAGAGGAAATAAAGTAAGGAGGGGGAGAGGAAGAAAGAAAAGAAAAGCAGGAGAGAGACAAGGAGGGGAAAAGAAAGAAGGACATGGGAAGGGAGGAAAGGAAATGGTGGGGAAAAGAAAGGAAAGGGAGTGAGGAAAAAGTAAAACAATGAAGGGAAACGATGAAAAGAAAGAAGGGGAGAGAGGGAAGTGAAAAGAAAGGAAGGAGAAGGAAAGGAAGACTTGGGTAAAAGAATAGAAGAGGAAGGAAGGAAGAGGGAGGGAGGGAGGAGAATGGAGGAAAGTAGGAAGGAGAGAGAGGGAGGGAAAAGGAAGGAGAGAAGAAGGAAAGGATGAAGGGGGAGAAAGGAAGGAAGAGGAAGGAAGGAAGACGGAGGGAGGGAGAATGGAGGAAAGAAGGAAGGAGAGAGAGGGAGGGAAAAGGAAGGAGAGAAGGAAAGAATGGAAGAGCAACTGCTTTGGGAGACAGTGATCAGGCATTCGGACAATGTGGCCAGTCCAGCAGAGTTGGTGGCACAGTTGAGAAAGATAGTAATTATGCCAAGATGATTTTTTACAGAAATTCCAGGTGAAATTCCTCCTGGCTGTCAAAATGTATTGTTATTCTCTGAAAGTGAGCAAACAGGTCACTGAAGGGGCACAAAGATCTCTGGATTGGCAGCATGAAAAAACAGGAGTCATTGGGTTATCAAAAATGAAGTTCCGTGTTATCGGACATAAGAACATAAGAAGAGCCATGCTGAATTGGACCTCAGCCCATCTAGTCCAGCATTCTGTATCACACAGTGGCCCGCCAGTTGTACACGGGGATCTCGAGCAGAAGGGAGGGCAAAACCCTGACCTGCTCCCGACCCCCACAACCAGTACCCAGGGAAATCCTGCCTACCTCAACCAACTCCGAGGTGGCACTTGAATGTCCTTTTCAGTAACTACCGATACACTTGGTATCCATGAATCTGTCTAATCCTGCCTTGAAGTTGTTCAGGCTGACAGCTGTCACAACCTCTTCTGGAAGTGCATTCCATAACCCAATGACCCTCTGGGTGAAGAAATATTTCCCTTTATTAGTCCTAATTTTCCTACCTTGGAGCTTCAGGGAGTGCCCTCTAGTCCTAGTGTTTTGTGACAAAGAAAACAGTTTTTCTTTATTCACCTTTTCTATCCCATGCATGATTTTATACACTTCGATCAAGTCACCTCTTAAACGCCGTCTTTCAAGGCTGAAAAGACCAAGGCGTTGCAACCTGGTTTCATAAGGGAGCCGCTCCATCCCTTGGATCATTCTTGTTGTCCTTTTCTGTACCTTTTCCAATTCCATTATATCCTTCTTAAGGTGCGGAGACCAGAATTGTACACAGTACTCCAAATGTGGCCTTACCATCGATTTGTAGAGAGATAATACAACATTTGCTGACCTATTTTCGATTCCCTTTCTGATCATGCCTAGCATAGAATTTGCTTTTTTCACTGCTGCTGCGCACTGGGTTGACATCTTCATTGAGCTGTCCACCAAGACCCCAAGATCCCTTTCCTGGTTTGTCTCGGAAAGCTTTTGACCCCATCAATTGGTAGGTGTAGTTGGGGTTCTTTGCCCCGATGTGCATGACTTTACACTTGTTTAGGTTAAAATGCATTTGCCACTTTGTTGCCCATTCACTCAATTTGGAGAGATCTTTCTGGAGCTCTTTACAATCAGTTTCATTTTTAACTACCCTGAACAATTTAGTGTCATCTGCAAACTTTGCTACCTCAGAATTCACTTCTTCATCCAGATCATTAATGAATAAATTAAAAGTAACGGACCCAAAACTGAACCTTGGGGTACGCCACTTCTCACCTCTTTCCACCCAGAGAAATGTCCGTTTATTACCACCCTTTGTTTCCTACAGTTTAGCCAGGTTCCAATCCAGGACAAGACCTGTCCTCTGATTCCATGGCTGAAGAGCTTATTTAGGAGCCTTTGGTGAGGGACTTTGTCAAAAGCCTTTTGAAAGTCAAGGTAAACAATATCAATTGGGTCCCCTTTATCTATGTGTTTATTTACACCTCAAAGAATTCTAACAAGTTAGTAAGACATGATTTGCCTTTGCAGAAACCATGTTGATTTTCCTTCAGCAATGCCTGTTCTTCTATGTGCTTAGTAATTTTTTCTTTAATAATGGTTTCCATCACTTTGCCTGGAACTGAGGTTAGACTAACTGGCCTATAATTTCCTGGATCACCCCTGATCCTTTCTTGAAGATCGGAGTTACATTTGCCTCCCTCCAGTCCTCGGGTACAGTGCCTGATCTTAGAGAAAGGTTATATATTTTGGCTAGAATATTTTGGAACAATCATGCAACTGTCTCGATCTGTGCCATCTGATGTTATTGTTCCCATTTTTTGCCTCCTTTTACAAATGCTTTAGCTTTTGTTTGGATGAAATTCTGTTGGCATCTGACACATGCACCAGATGCAGGTGGGTGGATATTGTTGTCCTATGTTGGAATATCCACATTCAGTTCAAGGTTGCAGAAACAGCAGTACATGTGGCACCATTCTGATTGCAGGTGTTCGTTGTGCATAGATGTAGATGCATGCTGCACACTGATGCACATATGTGTACATTATACATTTGATTGAGAATTTGGAGGTTTGCTTCAGCCTACATTGAAATCCCCCAATGTCACCTTAACTTTTTAAAAATCATGTCAGATGCAACTTGAGAACATACTGCAAGTTGCTTCTGGTGTGAGACATTATCCCCTGGGTAATGTCTACAAAGACATTACCCAGGGGATGTCTGGATGTGTTACCATTCTGTCATGTCCCCACATGGGAAGCTTTGGCTTATAGATGAGAGCTCACCCTGCCTCACAGTTTCGAACCATCAACCTTCAGGTCAGCAGTTCAGCTGCCACAAGGGTTTAACCCATTGTACCACCATGGTTCCTGTCATATTAACTGAAAACATCTCAGATGGAATGTAAACCTATGAATCTAACACCATCACTGCTTTTCTTTGTCTGATGAAGAAGCCTGGGAATATTTGGATGCTTGCAATAATGTATTTTATGATTTCGAGTAAGCCTCAAAATAGTACAGCTGAGCATCCCTATCCAGAATTCTGAAATATTCCAAAATCTGAAATTAATCACATTGGTGGCTGAGATGGTGTACACATATTTTATTTCATGTGCAAAAGTATTAAAACACTGCGCATAAACGTATCTTCAGGCCATGTGTGTATGATGCATATGAAACATGAATGAATTTTGTATTAAGACTTAGGTCTCAACTACAAGATATCTCATTATATACACATATGCAAGTGGAGGTATTTCAAAATCCCCCTCTCCCCTCCAAAAATCAAATACACAACCTGTCTGTTCCTAAGCATGTCAGATAAGGAAGACTTAACCTTTATCACCTGTATGTGGATTCTATTGTAGCAGCCAAGGTTGCAACTCTTGGACAAGCAGAGCCATTAAAAATAATAAATCACTCTCCACCAGTTTCTTTTCTTCAGAAAAAGTATTGATTCCTCAATTATGTTCTCTCTCTTTCATCTCCCCAATGAAAGCCTCATTTTGCATTAGCTCTTCCAGCTAATTTGGTCACAAGGAACACCTGGTATCTCCATGGAGGAACAAGCTACGACACCTTCTGCAATGCGCTGACCTTTTGCTGTGTTGCCTCATTTAGCTTGCATCATACAGCTGGGTACAGCACTGAAGCGTCTCTTGAACAGATGACAGATGTTCTGCTCTGATACCAAGCCCTTCCCTCAGATTCAAGGCAACGGAGACTCTCTGTGCATTGCCGTGCTCTGCAGCAAAATCATTAATGTAAGGAAAAAGTAATCTATATCACTAACAGAAGGGCTGTAACAGCCTGAGTGTCAAAACTGGATTTCATGGACTGTACCTGAAATGCACAAGACAATTTTCATGGGTCTCTAAACCAGCTAAAATTTGGGTGCCTTTGACTGTTTTGAGGCTTTGGTGATACAAAGGACTTTATCACACTAACACGCTATTCAGTAGCATTATAATAGATACTGGATACCTACCAGGTTGAGCATATCTTTGATGTCAATTATGCTGATTTTCCATTCAATGGTCCTGTGATCATATTCTTGTAATCCCACCTTCCTTAACCTTTTTATTGTTTGTTTTAGTGCAACTGTGTAATTTTAGTGCTAAGGTAGGTGATGGGAATGTCATCATCATGGGTAATCACTAATCACTCATGGACGAATATGATTTTCTTCCAGAGGTAGAGACTTGGTTGTGGATCCATAAATGACTATGAAGACTTATTCTGGATTCACATGGTCTGTCACAATTTATTTCATTTATTGTATCAGAAACAAACCAAGGGTACACTTGTAATGTATTTTTAAAAAACCACAAAGTTTTAAAAACTTGGCATTATTCTAAATGTTCTTTGACCAGTAGCTGGCCACTTGGAGTGCCTCTGGTGTTGCTATAAGAAGGTCCTCCATTGTGCATGTGGCAGTGCTCAGGCTTCATTGTAATAGGTGGTCTGTTGTTTGCTCTTCTCCACATTTGTGTGTCATGGATTCCATTTTGTGGCCCCCATTTCTTAAGGTTGGCTCTTCATCTCATGGTGTCAGAGCACTGTCTGTTAGTGCCTTCCATGTCGCCCAGCCTTCTGTGTGCCCAGGGAGGAGTCTCTCATTTCGTATCAGCCATGACTTGAGGTTCCAGGTTTTAGCCTGACACTTTTGGATTTTCATTTCCTGAGGTGTTCCTGCAAGGACATGAGTCAATCCTCCCCAAATGATTGCAACACAGCCAGGCATCCCCTGGGCAACGTCTCTGTAGAGGGCCGATTCTCTCACACTAGAAGCAACCAGAAGCAATTTGCAACATGTCACAATGAAGACACAGATTCCCAGGTCAAAGGCAGCCATGTCAAAGTCTTGCTTGATGTGCCTTCCTCTTGGCACATCTTGCCCTGAATATGTGCTTCTTCAGAATCCATAGTATGGAGTGCAACTAAGAGCTTTTGACAGGCTTTACTTTGGAGTTTTACCTGTCAATAATGAGGGACATGTGGGAGGTGAACTGGTAGTAGGATGTGCACAGTGCCTAGAAATGAATTGCCTGCCTCATGTAATAAAGTCCAAAGTTTATTTACATCACACAGTTACATCAGTTAACATTGCTTTAATTATTATGGCTTCATGTTGAGGTATGGCTAGAGAATTCTGGCACTATTATTCAAAGAAGTGCACTAAAATTCTCCTGAGGAGAATTCAAAGTACCTTGCTGCTGTGGGCCCTCCTGTCAGTTTTGACTAAGGGGTTTCTTGCCAATATTTATTCGAAGAAGGGGTATCACTGCCCTTCTCGAAGGCCAAGAGAGTATGAGGTTCCCAAGATTTCCATGGCCGAGTTGGGGTTGGAACCCTGATCTCCAAAATTGCAGTCCTCAGACCATTGCACCACACTGGCTCTTCATTTTAAGCACTTTGTCCACCTGAAATCCTGGAATTCCTTATGCTTTTGCCATGACAGCTAAAGAGGCACCATCGTTGTTTGGGTTGAACTGGTTTGCAAAAGGAATTAAGAGTGAAAATGTGGAGAGGACTTCAAAAAACAAAGAAATGGATTCTAGTACTCTCCTTAGAAGTTCAGATTACTCAACTGAGACTGTCATACTTAAAGATGACTCACTAGAAAATACAATAATACTTGGTAAGGCAGAAAACAATACAAAAAGAGAAAGACTGCATTGCAGGTGGCAAGATTCAATCAGGAAAGCCATGGTATTGAGTCTACAAGACTTGAGTAGGGCAGTTGAGGATAGTATACTAGGAAAGCTCACATTCATGACTCAAAATCAACCTGAATGCAACAAACAAACAGCAGCAGCATCAACAACAACAAAGAAATTTTTTTTTGTGTTTCGAGTCATCTTAGGATCTAGACAACACTTGGCTTAAAACCAATTGCATTAAATGATTACTCACAGAGAGACACACTGTATTGGGCCCATTTTGCAGGAAAAGGAGAAGCTCATTCACTAATAATCCATATTGACCTATCTTTCCTTGTTCTATACTTAGTTCTTCTTCCTTTAGAATCTCTCTGTGCTTCCCTCCATTTCTCCATCATTGCCATCACATCCCTCTTCCAGCCATTCCTTCCAGTCCAAGGTCACATCCATTCTCAGAGCCTCCTCTGAGCAGGAGTTACTGTGGAAACAGATGCAATTATGTTCGCCACAGCATCTTGACCTTGGTAATCCAAGGGCAGAACATGCCTCAACCTTTCTGTGAGTTCCTTGCTGGCACAGTGGGTGAACAGATTGGACGATTTATTCTAATGGATGAGAAATGGGCTTGGGTGCATATGTCAATTTCTTTAAAAATGCCTTAGCCTTGATTTTTTAAAGGGTCTACTTCTCACCTTTATGGCCTGAGAAGCTTGCTAAAATGTAGCACACCACTGTGGTGAAGAGCTACCATAAGCCCTTAAAAAAGCCATGTTGAAGAAAAATTCTGCTTTGGCACAAAAGAAAATATTGTGAAGTGCTAAGTGCCTTCAAGTTAAGCTAAACCTTCTGAGCCATGTACTATAACACTATGGCACATTCAACTTACCTGTTGGAATTCATCTCCCCTTATGAACCATCTAGGACTAAAAGATTGTCTGGGGAAGCCCTGCTCTTGATCCTGCCTGCATCACAAATATGTTTGGTGGGGACAAGAGACAGGGCCTTCTCAGTGGTGGCCCCTCGGCTATGGAACACCCTTCTTAAGGACATTAGATTAGCCCCCTCCCTTTTAACGTTCCGGAAAAAAAGTTAAGACTTGGCTGTTTGAGCAAGCGTTTGAAAATGCAGTGTAACAGACATAGGAATTTGGAATGACTGGATAAGATTGGACAACATTTTTAACTAAGAGACACAAATGATCTACTGTATGTTTTATTGATCTTGTCATGATTTTATATAATATGTTAATGTTTTTAAATGTTCTATGGTGTTGTGGGCATTGAATTGCTGCCTCTGTAAACCGTCCTGAGTCGCCTGCTGGTTGAGAAGTATAGTAAATAATAAATATAGTAAATAATGATAAAATATTCTGGATACAACACCAAAGTAAGACACACAGAAAAAGCTGGACATTCCTTGTCTAGCAGCCACTGGAATCTGAGTGTCCAAACTATATCAGAATAAGTGCAACCGGGTAACAACGGGAATGTGGTGCAGCTGGCTAAGCATCAGCTGCATAAGATCTCTCTGACCAGTAGGTCATGAGTTCGAGGCTTGCCTGGGTCGAGATGGGTGCTCGACCTTTAAGTGTAGCCTGCTGTCAACCTTTGCAGCCCAAAAGACAGTTGCATCTGTCAAGTAGGAGATAAAGGTACCACATTAAATGGGGAGGCACTGAATTATGAGGCCATTAAAGAACTCCAGGAATGCTGAGGAATGCAGAAGGAACAACAAGGGACACTGGGAACGCTGAGAGATGAGGAGTGCGTCAGCTCCCCCTGGTGGCCAGAGTTTGCCTCTGTTCGTCTATATGTTGTATGTTGAAACAGCAGGGATTGTCTGCTAAGTATGTGTACTGTAATCCGCTCCGAGTCCCCTTCGGGGTGAGAAGAGTGGAATATAAATAAAGTAAATAAATAAATAAACAACTATTAATAAGGAATAAAAGACAACATATGAGAGGTGCTGGCAATGTGCTTTTTCCTGAGCCTACAGGGAAAGGCGAGATTTCACTCCTTTCTCCTCTGGCTGACTCAGTTGAGTGCCAACAACTTTCCGTACTACTCCAGAAAAGATAATAAGTTTTAAAAAGCAAATATTTCTTTATTACGCATACAGAAAAAAGATATCAGAGGATTTTTCTCATCCTCTGAGAAGAAGAAAGGTTCAAATAAGTCAGGGAAGCTGAAGGGGTCTTTAGAGATTTCTGCTGCTCTTGCTTCTGTGGGACCTTTCTCTTATTTCCTGGGATGTCTGCCTTTGCTTTGTCCCTCTGGAAATCTGTCTCTTTTCCAAGGTTTTCTTGTTTGCTTGGAAAATCTCTGAAACCCTCTTCCTATATGTATCCCTATTTCTAATTTGGGGGCTGTGACCTGGAGTAGAGGAAGCCCTTCTGGGATGGAGCAAAGCATGTCTTAATGTGGTCCCATAGAGAGATCAAAATCAAAGGGGCTTGATGTGATGAGAGCAGGAAAAAAGGTTTTGTATGCAAAGGGCAGATATAAATGTGACCTCTGGCCAAAGGAAACAGGAAGTAAAGGTTCCTTACCTGTCCTCTTGTCCAGAATACGGCATCTCTCTTCCTAAAAACCTGTTTGCAAACCATGTTTATCAAGCATAGCTCATAACAGTACAGCATAGAATTAGACATCAGTAATATATAACTTTAAACACATGAAAACATTTAAAACATGTAAGATCAAAACACAAACCGTTACACATTAAAATAATCCTTTGGATTTTTAACACAGTTTGCAGCAACTGAAGTAAGCTGAGGATGAAGGGGGAAAGTGCCAGGAAAAGAGAAAAACTGGGACATTTCAAGAGCAGATGAAAAGGTAGGAAGGCAAAAGATTAATTGGGAACGTTCTTTACAGTTGGAAGGCATGCCATCCTTTTAATGACCTATGCAAGTGTAAGTTCAGTTTTTGCTTGCATATGTAATTTATTTTTGTATTTTATTCCACTTACTTCAATGACCAAATATTTTTCCCTCCCAGGACAGTCCGTTTTACTTTGTTAGTCCCTCTAAACATGACTGGTGGAAATTGCAAGTCATTAGATCTCAAATAAAGAGGCTATTGGTCTCTGTCTGGCTATGAAGCACATCCAAATGCTGTGTGCATGTGCACACACACACACACACACACACACACAGCACGTTTGAGTGTCTCATAGCCACACACACACATGCAGACACACACACAGGATTTGGATGGATTTCATCTCTACATCTTGAAACAGCTTTACCGAGATCCAATCTGTTCTAGTGATTTGTTCCTCTCAAGGGCTTTGAGAAAAGCTTCCACTTCACTTTCTAAAATTTTAGCTTCATTCTCAAAAGTTTCTTCCCTAAAGAAATCTCTCATCTTTATGTCTCTTTTATATCATCCCTCAGCCTATTGTCTCAGCAGCACATTTTCCTTTCTCTTAGCATGAACTTTCATGAGAAATCAGACCTTTTGCAAATTTTTGTGGATGTCTTTTTTGTACCTCTCTGCAAAAAGTGCAGCACTGAAAGATGGTATTAGAGTTTATCATGTAGGCAATGACACTGCCTATACTGCAGAATTATTGCACCACTTTTATGATTGTGAGAATTCAGTGTGTCTGGAGTGTCAGTCAGCTGGGAGTATTTAAGCAATTGGTTCCTCTTGTGGAAGCAATCAGAACCTCCCTTGGATGTAAACATCTAACTCAATGGAGTCTTCAGTGGCGCAATGGGTTTAACCCTTGTGCCGGCAGGACTGCTGACCAAAAGGTTGGTGGTTCGAATCTGAGGAGCAGGGTGAACTCCCATCTGTCAGCTCCAGCTTCTCATGCGGGGGCATGAGAGAAGCCTCCGACAGGATGGTCAAACATCCGGGTGTCCCCTGGGCAACGTCCTTGCAGATGGCGGATTCTCTCACACCAGTAGTGAATTGCAGTTTCTCAAGTCATTCCTCTCTCTCACACACATGAAAATTGCTGTGGCTCAGTAATACGGAATCCAGGGAGTTAAAGACTGGTGAGGCACCAGCACTCAATGGCAGACTAAAGACCTTGTAAAATTACAGCTCCCACGATTCCATAGCATTGGGAAGTAAAAGTGGAGTCAAATTGCATTAATTCTATGATGTAGGCACACTTTGACCTCTTGGGAGGCAACTTCACTTGACCTGAAAGGTTACTAAAGACATATATATATATATATATATATATATAGAGAGAGAGAGAGAGAGAGAGAGAGAGAGAGAGCGGGGGGGGGAGAAGTCCATTTTACTTACAGTGTTATATTCTATTCAGGAAAAAATGACCTGGATTCAGAAATATCTGTGAAAGAAAAGAGAGTGGCATTTTGATGAGGGTGTCAGAACAGACAGATTTTTTTGGGGAGGCATGGAAATTGGAAGTGAAATCCCATTCGTCATCCTCTTTTGCTGCTGTCAAGACATTGCATGGCTGTGCGATTTCAGAGATATTCAATAGGAAGACACAGGAACGGAGAGTTTCATATGAAGGGCTGGAAAGGGCTTGGTTACTAGAATATATACCAGAGCTTTGAATTTCAAGCCTTATTAAAATAAATCTTGCATGTTGAAATTAGACTGTAAATAGATTTGCAAAGATGGTCAAGTGACATTCCTTAAGCTGTAATTCGCTGTCTGCTATGTGGGTCAATATTCTGCAACATTGGATCTGGGATTGCACCTACATTTTATCTGAATTTAAAGCAGTGCAAAAAGATTTAAATGCCTAGATATTTAAACAATGGAAATACCACCCCCTTTTTCCCTCAGAAATGTGCCGTTTTCAGGATAAAGCAAGGTTTAAGGCAGCTGGACTGCACCTCCCAGATGTTCTAGTCACTATAGTAAGGCATATTGGGAGCTGTAGTTCAGTGTTTGGAGCCTGCATAGTTATTTTGCTTTAAGCAAGCAAAGTCCCCCCATGGAGCTAAGGCGAGCTATAAAAAAGCATATTATAATTATAATATTATATTGTACTAGTCGTCCCCTGCCACACGTTGCTGTGGCCCAGTCTGCGTATATGTGTTCTCTCTCTCTCTCTCTGTGTGTGTGTGTGTACACACACATATACATATATGTGTGTGTGTATTTGTGTGTATATGTGTGTGTATATATGTGTGGTTTTGAGCATGCATTGTATTGTATATATTTTTTGGCATTTTAAAGTCTCTTCAGCTGTGTTTTTCAGTGTTTTTATGAGTGATGGTCACTCCTTGGCCTGATAGGTGTATTGTGTCCAAATTTGGTGTCAATTTGTCCAGTGGTTTTTGAGTTATGTTAATCCCACAAACATTACATTTTTATTTATATAGACTAGCCATCCTCTGCCAGTGGCCCAGTTTGTGTATATGTGTTCTGTGTGTATGTGTATATGTGTATGTATGTGGTTTAGTGCATGTGTTATAATTTTTTAATTTTTTTTGGCATTTTAAGTCTCCTCCACTGTGTTTTTCAGTTTTTATGAGTGATGGTCACTCCTTGGCCTGATAGGTATATTGTGTCCAAATTTGGTGTCAATTCGTCCAGTGGTTTTTGAGTTATGTTAATCCCACAAACAAACATTATTTTATTTATATAGATGATTGTTCATGGGTTGTGTTTCTTTATTGTTTGATTACTGATGGGTGCAAGGAATGATTTGCACTTCATCCATGTGCAGGCTGAACTAGTCATATGGGAGACATCATAAGCTGACACTGCTTGGGTTCTGTTCCCTGCTGACATGTGCCAGGCATAACATGGACAGTTAATTTGGATTCAGACAAGAGCTCCATCCATCTTGCTCAAAATGCTAGCGGTATGGAGCATACTTCTGAAAGGCCTGGACGTGGCTGAGGCATGTAATTATTTGTGTACTTCTCATATTCAGGCTTCTAGGAACAAAAAGAGATTACAAACAGCTCCAAATTTTGCTAGTAGTCTTCAGCCATCTTCAGTAATGGGTTGTGGTAGCTTCACCTTTTCATAATGTTCAGATTTTAAACCAAATGAGGGGGGGGAGAGGGAGGGAGAAGTAGTCCAGGCTCTTTGAAACATGGCATCCCTTTATGAGCCCATCAGCTCATTTGATGGGAACAAGGGAGAGGATCTTCTTCGTGGCAGCTCCCAAACTTTGGCTCCCCCTCCTTAGGAAGGCCAAAATGGCCCTTCCTTGGTAACCTTCCACTGCTAAGTGTTGAAGGCTATTTGAAAATGGCCAGGATGGGTTTTAATTGTGTAATTTGCTGGTTGTAGATCTATATAAATAAAAATATAATGTTCATTTGTGGGACTAACTTAACTCAAAAACCACTGGACGAATTGACACCAAATTTGGACACGATACACCTTTCAGGCCAACAAGTGACCATTACTCATAGAAACACAGCAGAAGAGACTTTAAAAGCCAAAAAACAAAAACGACATTACAACACATGCGCAAAACAGCACACACACACGCACACACAATGCATGCAAACACACATATACACAAATATACACACACATATACACACACAAAACACATATACACAGACTGGGCCACAGCAACGCGTAGCAGAGGATGGCTACTTATAAATAAATACACAATTATCCTCCATATTAGTGAAAGAAACATGAATATTATTTTACCGAGAGAACATCTCTCTAGGAGTGTAGGTTCTAACATTGGTCACCCCAGTCATTGAGAATAAATGTCTTAACAAGTCTCACAACCCTGTTGTTGCACCAAAAATGAATGGAAAATTAGCTAACTCGTCCACCATATCAACAATCAAGATCAGGAAAAGCTGAGTTGAGCAGAAGGAAGTAAGGACTCACTAAGTTGCAAGTTCACCCACCTTGAGAAAGGCACGTTCATTCAAATGGTAGGAATGACACAAATGAGTCATAATGAAAGGATATTGAGAAGCTGGAATGTATCCATAGGTCGATTAGTGATTGAAGGTCTGGAAGTCAAGTCTCATAAAGAGCAGCTTAAGAAGTTGGTTATGTGTAGTTTGGAGAAGAGAAAGTTGAGATGGGACATGATAACCATGTTTAAATATGTGAAAAGATGCCATGTTGAAGAGGGAGCTAGCTTATTTTCTGCTGCTCAGAACAATAGATTCAAATTGCAGGAAAAGAGTTTCCATCTAAACATTAGGAAGAACTTCCTGATGAGCCTGGGTTGTTGTTTATTCATTCAGTCGCTTCCGACTCTTCGTGACCTCCTGGACCATCCCACACCAAAGCTCCCTGTTGGCCGTCACCACCCCCAACTCCTTCAAAGTCAAGCCAGTCACTTCAACGATACTATCTATCCATCTTGCCCTTGGTCGGCTCCTCTTCCTTTTTCCTTCCATTTTCCCCAGCATCATTGTCTTCTCTAAGCTTTCCTGTCTTCTCATTATATGGCCAAAGTACTTCATCATTGCCTCTAATATCCTTCCCTCCTGTGAGCAGTCGGGCATTATTTCCTGAAGTATGAACTGGTTGGATCTTCCCGCGGTCCAAGGCACTCTCAGAATTTTCCTCCAGCACCAGTTTGCTCAGCCTTTCCTTATGGTCCAGCTCTCACATCCATAGGCTACTATGGAGAATACCATTGCTTTAACTATGCGGATCTTTGTTGCCAGTGTGATATCTATACTCTTCACTGGGAATATGGTGAAATCTCCTTTGGTTTTCATTTTCTTGCAAACCAAGGCCCCAAGGATCACTTCCAATGTTATGATTCTATGTGATAGAATAAAGTTGTTCAACCCAAGTATAACATCCCATGATCTCATTCCAAAGCTGTGGGAGCAGCATTGGGTTTTTTCAGTTGCTATCCAAGGTCCTGAAAGCAATTGGATTCTGCTTCACCATACTTTAAACCAGTGGTTCTCGACTTGTGGGTCCCAGATGTTTTGGCTTACAACTCCCAGAAATCCCAGCCAGTTTACCAGCTGTTCAGACTTCTGGGTGTTGAAGGCTGTAGGTTGAGAACTACTGCTTTAAACCATTGAAAGCCCACGGTTTGTCTTGAACACAGAAAATCAGGTTAACATTATTTACACAAGTGTTCAATAAAACATTTTCACAAGTTTTATTCAGAGAAAGCTTTTAGGCTTCTAAATTTTATATTGTGTATCTGTGTTTTATTGTTATAATGTCTTCCAGATCTTTGTGGTGGATGTTACTGATGAAAACAGCAATATTGCTGTATACGGCCCATGAGAACCATCTAATTTTACGGTTTCTCTTTTGCTAAAGGAACAACACATTTTGAGCACTACAGAAAAGAAAGGATAGCAAAAAAGTGTGTCATTTAGATAAAGCGTATACAGGTTGATGGTAGAATAAGTTCACACATACACTCATTTGTAATATGGCATCTCCACATGAGCCTCAACGTAGACTTCCCAACAATATCTAGTTCAGTTTAGTTCATGTACTGGTATCATTGCAATATTCCATTTTTTCACCTCAGTGAACTAATTTGCAGACGTGGGAAGGCTCATTACCATAATGAACCATCTGCAGTTGATTATTAATACACAACAAATTAAATTACTTTTTTCCTTGTTCACCTATTTGTCCTCTGAGGAACATATCAAGTAACCATGGCAAAATTACAGGGCTTCTTCAACTTGTGGCAGTATTTCCCTGTAAAAAAAATATAATGGTGTAGTCCAGGCATGGGCAAACTTCAGCCCTCCAGGTGTTTTGAACTTCAACTCCCGCAATTCCTAACAGCCTACTGGCTGTTAGGAATTGCGGGAGTTGAAGTCCAAAACACCTGGAGGGCCGGAGTTTGCCCATGCCTGATCTAGACTGAAAAAATAATACAGGCAGTCCCCAAGTTGCAAACATTCACCTGAAAAATGGCTCATAGTTAAGAATGGAGTGGGACAACAAGTGAGAAAAGTGTATCCCTAGGAAGGGAAATCCACTCCTGAAAATGTTATCATGGGGAAATCTCCACCGTAGCTTTACCACTAATCCTTGCTTCCACAACAAGCCAATTTTTTCAAAATCTTGTCAGAGGGACAGAAAGTGAGGTGAAGAATTCTGACAGCAAAACAAAACCCCCAGGGATGTAAACCCTTCCCTATGCTATATAAAGAATATATATATATATATATATATATATATAGATAGAGAGAGAGAGAGAGAGAGAGAGCTTTGGCCCTCAGGTGTTTGGGACTGGCCCTCCAGGTGTTTTGGACTACAACTCCAGCAATTCCTAACAACACCTGGACAGCCAAAGTTTGCCCATGCCTGGTGTAGTCATTACTCCATCTGAGAAAGAGACTAAGGGGCAGGAGATGCATTTTATATCTAAAGATCCAGGGCTGAGAAAAATGTTGAAAAAATCAAAGACAACTGAAGGATGAGTCAAAAGAATTTTATTACAATTGGAGAATTAAGTTAATGTACATTTTTGTCATTTTATCCAAGGATATAAATTGTTGGATCTTTCATGTCAACTTCCTTTAAAGCACATCAGGAATGCCATTCAAATTCCTTTTAATGTGTGTATGTTGGGGAGGGGGTGGCTTTTGCTTGAATGCAATACATCCTGAAAGACTGGATCAGGCAATTGCTTCTTCCAAAAAGGTTATTGGGCCAAGTTTTATAAATAAGTCCATCCAAAATGTCAACCCCAAATCCACGATGCTTCAGTAATGCTATAGGTGAGCACAGTCTGTAATATCCTTCTCTAGGCACCATATGGGGACCTGTTAAGTGAACTAGAAAGCTCCAGTTTCTCAGCAACAGCAAGTGTACAGATATACTTAGAAAACCACAAGACCTTTGTCTGCTTGTCATCTTTAGCTTTGGATGATTCTCTTTTCCAAATGTCATGGCTGAAATATTGAGATAACAGAACATATTCTTGACCTAGTTTATAAAATGAGAATCCAGGTGAGGATCAATATCGAAGTTGGTAAAAGATTCAGTACAGTCCACTGGATGCCACTTCATGCAGCATAATGGACAGCCATGTATATGAATTCTTGTCTGCAGAATTTGATGGTGATTATTTCCTCCAGTACTGGGCGAAAAAGAGAAAGAGAGAGCAAATCAGGCATAAAATGAGACATTGAAGGCTGTGCTACATTGTTTTCTATTAATGACTGGACAGTATGACCCCCATATCCATGGAAGATATATTTCTGAACTAACTTGGAACCAGATAACAGTGAATGAAGACTTATTAGAAGTCACCTTAGAAAGACACCTTGGAGAACCGACAACATTCTTATTCTCTTTACACGGCTGGTGGGGACGAGGGACAGGGCCTTCTCTGTGGTGACCCCCCACCTATGGAACTCGCTCCCCAGTGAAATCAGATCAGTATCCTCCCTCCTTTCTTTCAGAAAGAAACTAAAGACGTGTTTGTGGAACCAGGCATTTGAACAATGAATATAATGACACTGAACATTGAAACTGACCTTGTGATTGTTGAGAATGTGGCGCAGCTGGCTAAGTGTCAGTTGCATAAGATCTCTCTGACCAGTAGGTCATGGGTTCGAGGCCTGCTCAGATCGAGGTGGGTGCTCGACCTTTAAGTGTAGCCTGCTGTCGACCTTTGCAGCCCAAAAGACAGTTGGATCTGTCAAGTAGGTGAGGCAGTGGGGAGGCAAATTTTGACTGAATTATGAGGCCATTAAAGAACTCCAGGGTCGCTGGAAATGCTGAGAGAAGAGGAGTGCGTCAGCTCCCCCTGGCGGCCAGAGTTTGCCTCTGTTCATTTATATGTGTGTTTGTGAAACAGCAGGAATTGTCTGCTAAAGTAAGTGTATCTGTAATCCGCTCTGAGTCCCCTTCGGGGCAAGAAGAGCAGAATATAAATAAAGTAAATAAATAATAAATAAATAAATAAATAAATAGAAAAGGCTTTTTGGATTGTGTAGCTAATGTTGTAACTAATGTTGTTTTGATCTGTGGTATGTGTATGTTTTTTATCTTTTTATTATACTGTATTTTATTATGGCATCGAATTGTTGCCATGTTAGCCACTCTGAGTCCCCCTGCCGAGGTGAGAAGAGCGGGGTAAAAATGACGTACATAAATAAATAAAATTTACAAATCCGCCAGGTATTCTAGGGTGACTTGATATAGGTAGATTAAACATGGGTACGAGGGTTGTACCATACTGGAAGAATAGTTAATTTGGGCAGAATTTTGATCAAGGTCCTGCCTATGTTGAATCCTTCCTTAACTATCAGGGAGAACCCCATTTTTTCAAACCTATCTTTATAATCTTTAGGTTTCCGTGAATTGGTCTGGGTCTTGATTGGAGCCAACACAGCAAAATGAATTCAAGGGTGATCAAGCTGAGACAAAGTCACTGGTGCAAATAATTTCTTGGTTGCTTCATTAATGCAGCAAGGCTTTTAAAGTTGCCGGAGAGCAAATTACTACTTAAGTAAACCCCTCTGATATGGTGACTCTCTCTCTTAGGGAGTAGACTAGATTTAGGCTGGGGTAATATCATGTGGACCTATCCCCTCCAGTGGCTCTGCTGGTTAGGTCAGCTGGGACTTGCAGTTCAACTGCATGATTTTCTGTATGTATGATTTTCACCCCAGGTTTAGGACCCAGTTTGCGCCTTCTTCCTAAAGCAGTAAGCAGCATATAGGAAGAAGTTTTAATAACAATAACAACAACAACAACTTTATTCTTATATCCCGCCCTATCTCCCCAAAGAGACTTGTAACGAAGTGCAAAATCAGATATTAAGTTAGGGCTAGAAGGGCCAAGTCAATTGTTGAACCAATTAATCAAAGGCACAATGCAACCACCAAGTTTTCAAGTCTTTCTGGAAGATGGACAGAGTGGGCATTAATCTAATCTCTCTGGGGAGGGAACTCCAGAGCTCGGGGGCCACCACCAAAAATACCCTCTCCCTCATCCCCACCAACTGTGCTTGTGATGGAGGTGGGAGCGAGAGAAGGGTCTCCCCAGCAGATCTTAGAGCTCGTGCAGATTCATAGTGGAAGATGTGATCACGAAGATAGGCTGGACCTGAACTGTTTAGGGTAGTGGTTCTCAACCTGTGTTCCCCCAGCTGTTTTGGCCTACAACTCCCAGAAACCCCAGCCAGTTTACCACCTGTTAGGATTTCTAGTAGTTGAAGGCTAAAACATCTGGGGACCCTCAGGTTGAGAACCACTGGTTTAGGGCTTTGCAGGTAATACCCTGCACCTTGAATTGGGACTGGAAACTTATCGGCTGCCAGTGGAGCTGTTTTAATTGGAGAGTTGTCCACTAATTACAATTCACTCCAGTTAGCAACCCGGACGCCAAAGATGTTGGATATTTACAGCTGGGAACGTAGGAGAGTTTCATGCTCCAAGATGAAAGATCCAATCTAAAGATCTTTCAATCTATGTTTTTAAAGTAAAGAATTGAGCTTCTTTACTTTAAGAATTGCCAAAAGTTGAATAGACAGAACTAGACTGTAATGGAATCTTCTTCTTTTGAGATGTTTTAAAATGAGTTGGATGAGTCTGTTGTTGTGTATTCCTGAATAGTAGAATGGGGTTGGACTGGATAGTATTTGTAGTCTTTCACATTAGTGTGAAAGACTAATTACTAATCTGTAAAAACAGTCTGTCACTACTATCCCCATACTGTTGTCACCTTAAAAGACAACAATTTAAGGAAAGAGATAAAAATTTCCTTTGAGAATAGTTGATTTATAGCTCTTCTAGCCATTACGTTACCAAAACACTCAGATGCAATGCTTGAGTGTTAGAGGAAACCCAATGTGACTTTGGATTCTTTGGCTGTCAAAATAGAGAGCACAAAAAAACTGCTGACAGTCTTTTAATTTGGACCATTCGCACATACAAAACTCAATTGAAAGAATAAATTGGACACACATCTCATTTACAGCTCCAAATAATCAAATAACCCGGAGAAGCAATAGACTCTGTGTTTGCATTATGCACAATGGTTCAGTCAGTTTTTGGCTCTGTTCATCTGGGAATGGCAAAAACAGATTTCGAAATGTCCTTCCTCTCAAAAGAACCAATGGCAGCAATAAAAAGAATTTAATGTGGTTGACATCAGATTTTCAATTTTACTAAGTGTGGAAAATACAAAAATGCATTAGAAAGGGGTGAAACTTACCCAAAGTCACCCCATAAGTCTAACCAATAGCCTAACCTGTACTCTGGAAAAATTGCCATTCACCCAGAATCTTGTTGGTTTAATACTTGCTTCTTTTGATATAAGGCAACGTGGAAGTATTTCAGTTAACCAATAAAATAATAATCATACAAAAATCCAATTAGTACTTTTTTGTTTAATATATGTTGGCATTGCATTTTTACCATTACTATGTTGTAAACCACCTTGAGTCCCCCCCAGGGGTGATAAAGGCGGCATATCAATACAGTAAATAAATACATACATAAATAAATACTCTTTTGGCTGTGATACAACTAATGCATTTGGGTTACAGTTGCAAAAGCTGTGACCAGTTCACATATACTAAAATCCTATCACTATTCTTAGGCTAGAGTAGCCTCACTGGATCACTGGATTGACTTACATGTACAGAGGTCTACACAGGAGACCCTCCTCTCGGTCCCATCCCCGTCACAAGCTTGGTTGGTGGGAACCAGAGAGGGGGCCTTCTCTGTGATTGCTCCCTGTCTCTGGAACTCTCTGCCAAAAGAAATGGCCCCCACCCTCTTCTCCTTCAAGAAGCTTCTTAAAAGGTGCCTATGCACTTTGATATATGGAGAGGAGGAGGGTGTACATTGTAATGTTTATTTAAGCTTCAGTTTTTATGTCTTAATGGGTTGTTTGTATTTTTATTTTATTTTGATGCTTAATTCTTTTGCTGTAAGTTTTCTATTGTTACTCTTCATTATTCTGTATTAATGAGGGGTCTGTGCATATTTTGAGGCATTGAATATTTGCCTTTTTATGTGTAAACCACCCTGAGTTCTTCTGGGGAGAGTGGGCAATCTAGAAACAAAGAACTATTATTATTATTATTATTATTATTTTGACATAGTGGTCAACTAATGACTGAATGGGTCTACACTAGATGGAACTAACCACTAAGCTTCTGTCCATTCAGTTGTGCAGTCTTGGATGGTGTATTAATTCTTCATCAGTGCCTTCAGGTCACCATGTCTTTCCCTGACTGATGATTGCAGTGAATTACATCTGCATACATTTGCACATGATTGCTCTCTTTCAGTTCCTCAAGGGCTGTCAAAAGAGAAGGTGGCAAGGCTGTTTTCTCCTGCTCAAGAAGAATGAAGTCTAATGGTTTCAATATACAGGAATATAGATTTCAATTGAACATTAGAGGAACCTCTTGACAGTGGGAGTGGTTTGGCAATGGAACCAATTGCCTAGACCAGACATGGGCAAACCTCAGCCCTCCAGGTAAGCTGCAAGGATTTATGGGAGTTGAAGTCCAAAACACCTGGAGGGTTGAAGTTTGCCCATGCCTGGCCTAGAGAGATGGTAAACTCTCCTTCTCTAGATGCCTTCAAAAAGAAGCTGGACAGTACCTGTTGGGGATGTTCTAGCTGGAGCCAGGAGGTTGGACACAATGGATCAAGAGGCCCCCTTCAACTCTAACATTTAACAATATTGCAAGAAATATCCATTGTGTGTTCTTTGTTGCACAACGGAACAATAAGATGGTACTGGCAAATGCACATTTGGATTCACAATGTCAAGATTCAGTGGAACATACCACAACCACGTAACTACAATAGTAGAGATAAATCCAAAAAGATTTATTATTATTGATGAAAAAGCCAGCTAGAAGAAAGAGCATTCACCATAGTCCAGGAGGGATATAACGTCAGGATCCTTCAGAGTCAACCATAATTGTGGTGGGAGAGTGATGAGTAGCATCATCATCCACTTAAATCTATCTTACTTGACTGATTGCACAAGTTTAGTCAAGTAAGCAATTAATTACACCTGCACAAATTTGCATACGAATAAAATGATGTTGCTGGAAAAAAGAAACTTGAAAGGGATTAAATTTCTACTTCCCTGAAAACCGGATTTTCTGACCTGTGCAAATTGTAGAGAGTTCATTCTGCTCCTTGAACACAATATCTGTATGCCTATATTAGTTCACAAATTAGAGGATCTGCTTCCACTACCTCAGAAAGAGCCACTTTTCATTCAATTAGGAAGGAAAATGATATTTTCTCTCATTTTAGAAGCAACTTTAAACATTGGTTAATTATTCTTAACTAGAGAGCTTTCATAAACAGTGAGTAGTAGGCACCTTATTAGGAGTAGTATGGCACCTATGTTTGGTTTCAGGGCTCACTTTAGATACAAAATCCATGGATCTTCAAGTCCCATTATAGATGTGAAATAATTTAAAAAAATATTATTTATTTATTTAATGTTATTTATATACCACCTATCCCACCCCTGGGGGGACGGGGGTCTTATGGTGGTTTACTAATACTAATGTCGAATATTCAGTGCCAATATATAAAACACATAGAAATCATAACTAATTACTACATATATCTATGAACTTAAAATCAATTAATTACATAACATTTTTTAAAATTCAGGAAAAAGCATAAAATCATCCTAGTATAAACATTAAAATCCTATGATCCAGAAATTGTATACCATAGCCATTCCAAATTGTCGTTGCACATGTTCCTTAATTATTCTTTGTACTGTATTATTTATTAACCAAAGCCTTGATCCTACAACCACCTCTTATATAAAATAGCCAACAATTCGAACAAGCTTGTGTATCTGTAAAATGGTGGAATGGTACAACAGGAGATGCCTACACATCCTTGTATCACTCTGCACGTTTTATTGCTCTTGTTATGGTTTTATATTATATGTTAATGTTTTTAAATGTTTAAAATGTTTTATGGTGTTGTTGGGCATTGGATTGTTGCTTCTATAAACTGTTTTGGTTCGCCTGCGGGTTGAGAAGGGCGGTATACAAATATAGTAAATATAGTAAATAAATAAATGTAGCAAAATCAAGGATTGCTTTTGGAAAATTCTTAAAAAAACATTTTGTTGAATCAATGAATGTAGAACTTGTAGATACATAGGGACGACTGTACATGAGGATGTTGGTTGGAGATAGAGTTGATCTTCAGGCATGATTTTTTTTTGGAGAAAAGATTCTTATTTATTCATTCATTTGCTTATTTTGAACTATACCTCCCAGAATTCCAGTCAACATGAACATTGCTTATGCTGCTTGAGGGATTCCTAGAAATGCAGTCCAAAAAAGTAATGGTTCTGAGTTCTGGATGAGAGTTACTATACAACAGTTGTGACTTTGAGGGGTTCTTATTGAACACTGTGCCTGATTCACCATCATTGTTGTTCACACCTATGAGAAAACGCCAGGAACCTACCACAGGGTTTTCTTATCCTAATTCATTCAGAGGGACTTTGTCATTGCCTTCCTCAGAAACTGAGAAAGTGTGGCTTGCCCAAGATCACCCAGTGGTTTTTGATGGTAGAGCAGGGCGTCAAACCATCATCTCTCAGAGTCCTGTTTCAGCACTCAAATTGCTGCACCATGCTGGCTCTACAACTAACTGCATGGGTCAAACATGTAAAAGATAGTGATTCTTAACCAGATAACATGTAAAACTTTGCCTTTAAAAAAATGATAGCTACAAATTGTCCTTTCAAGTTCTAGGCCAAAGAAGAAGTCCCATCTAAGAGGAGCGAAGGGCTTGGGCTGGTTCATGGGAGGAGATCCGGTCACAAAGGTAGGCAGGTCCCAAACCATTTGGGCTTTGTAGGTAATCACCTGCACCTTGAATTGGGCTCGGAAAGTAAACGGCAGCCAGTGGAGCTCTTTGAACAGGGGGGTCGACCGCTCCCTGTAACCTGCCCCAGTTATTAATCTGGCAGCTGAGCGTTGGACAAGTTGGAGTTTCCGGGCCGTCTTCAAGGGAAGCCCCACGTAGAGCGCATTGCAGTAATCCAATCTAGAGGTAACCAAGGCGTGGACCACCATGGTCATGTCAGACTTCACGAGGTATGGTCGCAGTTGGCGCATGAGTTTTAACTGTGCGAAGGCTCTCCCAACCACCGCCGACACCTGGCTCTTGTTTCAGATTCTACTGAACTATAGGAATTTCATACTCTAATATAAGACACCACTCTGCTAGCTTTAGTGATTCAAAATATGTTGCTCAGCAGCACAGCAGTTGGCCCCGAGTGCCGGTCTGATTTAAAAAGAAACTTTCCTGTGCCTGACTATTTTTTAGGCTACTTTATCATGCAGATTGGTCTCCAATGGGAAACTGTCAAGGATTGCTGTACTGCTCGAAATAAAGCTCCAAAAAAGCCACCTGGAAAAAAAGAGTAAGAGCTTGGTGTTGACACTTCCCTGTTAATTAAACTTGATATCCATCAGTAATAATATATATTTACTTTTGCAAAAAGAGGCTCGTAAACTGCAGGGGGCGGGGGAGTAATTGGGGCTGTTGCTAACACTTGTTGAGATAAGAGGGTTTAATAATGCCAGCTGTTGGAGAACCCATCGTATTTCATTTGCTCAGTGTGCCAGTTTGCTCAAGAGTGAAAGCAGCAATTATTTTGGCCCCTAATTAAAAGACGTCTGGGAGAAAATGGTGTCTGGAATTTTGTTAATGTCTTAAGTATGTGTACTGCTTTTTTCAGATGCAGAACATCTGTATTCTGCATGAGCAAAATGCATGTTGATGTGTTATGTTGATGCATGTGCAAAATGCATGCTTATGTGTAGATACCTGTATTTTATGAGTTTATGACATTTGTATGTGCTTCTGTAAGCTGCCCTGAGTTCTTTTTGGGAGAAGGTGGTGGGGTATAAGTAAAGATGATGATGATGATTAGATACACATGGACATTCAGTTGCACATTTGAGCATGAACTGAATTTGCATTACATTGCACAAGGCTTATGTAGTGCAATCAATGCCTAATTCTTCATCAAGATTTACGTTATGCAGCTTGGCCAAGGGATGTTGTGGGAATGGCAGATACATCCCCAAGAGTAACAATTTGAAAAATCAAACAAGTGGTGACATGGTTGAGGGACACCGAACCATTGCCTGAATGGGCCAATTGAATCAATGGAATGACTGTTATCTGCTCTTAAATCAGGGAAGGCAACAGTCGTGAGTTTGGGGCCCAATTTTCTGGAGATCACATGGACTGCCAGCAAATTAAACAAAATGGAAATGGCCAGATGTTGATGTCTGGTTTTGAAAAAAGTGGGCCTTTTAAAAATAAATTTTAAATTGTGAGACCTCACAACCTCTGAGGATGCCTGCCATAGATGCAGGCAAAACATCAGGAGAGAATTCTTCTGGAACATGGCCAGACAGCCCAAAAAACTTACAACAACCAAAATTTTAATTTTTTTAAAAAAAAATGTTGGGGATTTTTAAATGTTTAGCAGTATGTGTGTGGGTGCAACCTATTTAAAAGTGAAATTAAGTCTCACTGATGCTTCAATATCGGGCAAGTTTTCTGAAAACAACGGCATTTCAGGAAGTCTGGACGGAGTGCCATTGTCCACCTCTGAATTACGGAGCTACAGTTTTCCATTCTTGGATACTGGCACCCTCCCTGCTCCAAGGATTTCTATTTATCTATATCAAGAAGTGGGATGAAAGGAAATGACTTGCCTACTGGAATTACTCATCCTATTTCCATTGGCATATTCTGAGTACTGAGATGTTTCCTATTATGGTGGCACTTTGTTCATTTCTACTGCAAGCTCTGTAGTAGAAGCCCACAATGTGGTGTTAGTTGCGTCACTGCTACACTTGCTTCTGCCCACTCAGCAAAAAGAAAAGGAACAAAGAGCCATCTGAAATGGTTACCAGTGAAAACTGGAGAAATCTCACATATCTTTAATGTAGGGTAGGGATCTACATTTGCTCCCCAGGATACTGTTACTCCCTGCACCTGAAAAAAAAAGAATTTTGTTGTTGTCCCAAATACTCTCTTGAGGGCCTTTCCATTATGTTTTGGGCATTCCTGGATCGTTTTAGATTAAAATTAACACATTGCAAGCTAATTGTGCAGAATATTGTGCAGCAAAATCAGAGCTACACAGCACATATCATTCTTTTTAATCTGTGTAGGCCTTCGTGTACTGAAATAGTCAACCAGGAGATAACGCCTAACACAGGGATGTAAATACCAACAGTCTGAGCCCATCCAACTGATTGTGGCAGATGATGTTCAATACCATTTCAAGAACACGATGGTTCCCACCTTTGCCACTTTAAAGAAGTCTTCGGCATCAGTGGCACATCCCACTACAGGCACACTTCAATTTTGAATTATGTGCAAAAGAAAGAGGGAAAGTTAAAGCTAAGGCATTCCAAGAAAGAGTTGTGTTTTTAAAAAAAGATATAAGGCAAAGCAAAAAATGGATGACCGAGATCAAAACTGTAAGCTCTGATTTATTAGTCCAACCCAGAAAATGCATTACTGGCAAAAGAACTCTGAGAAATGGAAACCCATCACAAAGGCCTGAAGAAGGAGCACCTGCCTTCTTCTCTTTGGGAGGGGAGAAAGCCAACGGCGTTGGTTGGTCTTTCGCCCACTTTGGGTCTAAATAACTGTCTCCAGCCTGCCAAGGTGTATTAAAATGAAATAGGCAGAGGAAAACAAAGAGACACTGCATGACATTGGTATCAAAGGAAGCCCCAGGCTATGCTCAGACTATGTGATTTTATGCTCGGAAGCAAAAATAAGCTTTCTAAAAACTATTGGGAATGGAGAGTTTATGGAGACAAGGCTTTGAATGATATGCTGCATTGTCCAGTCTAGTTGTTTCTTTCAATCACTATATTTTAAAATTTCAGTTTCACTTTACTGAGAGTTTACTTATATTTTGGCTTGGGTCCTATTGGTTGGTTCCAACTAGAGTAGACTCCGCTTACTCTTCTGCTGACAGGTAGATCCTATTGAGCCAATGGGTCAACTCTAGTTGGGAAAATCCAAAGGCTTTAAGTCCTTAAGTTTTGAACATTTTACTGATACTGATTGAGTATCCTTTACTGAAATGTTTGGGACTAGAAGTTTTTGCGATAAAAAAAGACTTTTTGGGATATTTATATTTATGTATACATGATGAAGATGTATTGGAGATGGGACCTATGAGTATAATTTTGCAATTTAAAATTTTAGAATTCCAGATAAGGGAAGCTCAAACCATATGATTTTTACTTTTAACTTTTGTAGGGTGGTGGACTCCAAGGGCTGGGCAAAAGGCAGGGTATAAATAAAATAAAAATGCAACTTAATGGAAGTAGCTGAAACCCAAAGGCAGCTGCATAGGAGGCCGCCAAGTTGGGTCAACTCAGCATCAATAGCAATCCCAAACCTCTCGGAAATCAGTGGATCAGGAATCCCAAGAGAATCAGACTCTGATTCAAAACCTTGCCAACCAGAGAGCTCATGCTTCTCAATGCAGAGATAATTGAGTGCACATCTGTAGGTAGGCAGATTGCTTCTTTAGGATTAGCTGCTGCATATCCTGTAAAGGGGGATCAATATCAAGGTTGACATGAAGACTCAACTGGAGATGATCGGACAGAGAGACAAAGCAGGTAAGGACACCTTTGCGTCTTTACTTCCAAAATAAGGGCTCTCTTTTGATTGGGAGAGAGCATAGTGGTTTGCATGTTAGACTACAACTTGAGGGAACAGGATTTGACCCCACTCAGCATGAAACCCATCTTGGATGAGTTACACACTCTTAGGGTACATCAATACTGGATAATCAATGCATTAGGATAGCACTTTAACTATCAGGGCTCAATGCTATGGAATTATAGGAGTTGTAGTTTGGTGAGGTACAAGCATTCTTCGGCAGAAACTGAAAAAGGCCTTCTAAAACTACAATTCCCATGATTCTATAGTTGCTGCAATATCTTTTTGATTCACAGAAGGATAGAAATTGTTTTACAGAACTTCTGGGTCAGGCATCAGGCTGCCAACACAAAAATTGCCCCAAATACATCAATCATTTCAAGGTTTGGCAAACGTGGATAATATTACAAATAAATCTTTTTGCACTATGATGATGCACAGCCTAGATTTTTCTGTATCTTGTCAAAAGAATTGGGGAGACCATGTAGCTTTGGACTCTTCAGAATGACACATTGTCATCAATTCCTTTCCTAACAGCAATGCTAACTGATGTAAAAGCATTTCTTCTACTAAGCAAGCCAGCAGTTGGATACACTTTTTGCAGTTTCAATTAGATTTACTGGAAATCCACAGGTAGGGGGAAAAAAATCGGGTTTCTTTTTTCATACAACTCCAAAGTTCCTTCAACCAGCATGGATACTGGTCATGCTGGCTGCAAGATTCACCGACTTGTAACGTGAAAAAAATCTCGCCTGCCTGATCTAGATTAAGCTCAGTTTGAGGGAAACATATAGTTACAACTGCTACAATCACGAAAGGCAAAAGTAAAAAGTGCATTAAGCTCTCAATTTTAATGCTGTTAGGGCTCTTGAGAAAATGGAAAAAACTACAAATAAAACAGCAGCAATGTTTTTCAGCTGACAGAACACCTCTCTAGGGGCATTGACCTGCCAGCTGACCACATAATTGGGCCGATAGACCTAGAAATGCCTAGGTATATGTTCTCTATAGAAATTATTATGTTATCCAGGAAAACTCTTTGGTCAACCTTTGGCAGAAGTTGACCATAGAATCATACTGGCAGACCCAGAGATTCCTAGAGAGAACATACGGAATGTCTGACTTGGCCACGGTGGTCCACGCTCTGGTTACATCTCGCATAGATTACTGCAACACACTCTATGTGGGGTTGCCTCTGAAGACTGTTCAGAAGCTCCAGCTAGTCCAACGCTTGGCAGACAGGTTGCTCACTGGAGCGGTGCACAGGGGGCATACAACTCCCTTGCTACGTCAGCTCCAATGGCTGCCCATTAGCTTCCGAGCACAATTCAAAGTGCTGGCCTTGACCTATAAAACCCTAAACAATTTCGGCCCAGCTTACCTGTCCGAACGTATCTCCCTCTATGAACCCCCAAGGACCTTAAGATCATCTGGAGAGGCCCTGCTCGTGGTCCCACCACCATCGCAGTCGTGTTTGGTGGGAATGAAAGTCATGGCCTTCTCGGTGGTGGCCCCTCGGCTGTGGAACTCCCTCCCTAATGAGATCAGATCTGCCCCCTCCCTCATGACCTTCTGAAAGAAGCTCAAATCCTAGTTATAAGATCAAGCATTTGCAGAATAGATAGTTTTAACGGATTGTTTTAGCTGATGGCAATGGATTGGTTTGGAAGACGACGTGAAACGGCGAATTGTTTTAATGTAGTTATAATTGTTTTTAATGTAGGCTAAGTGTATTTTATTTGTTTTTATTGTTCAGCACCGAATGGTGGCTGTTGGTAGCCGTCCTGAGTTTCTCTTCGGAGGTGAGGACAAGATAAAAATGCTCCCAATCAATCAATCAATCAATCAATCAATCAATCAAACAAATAAATAAAATGAATCAAGTTTGCTAAAATTAAACCTGCAAATGTGTAAGTTTTTGCAGGAAGAATGATGGCTGGCTGCAATCCTGAATGGCTCAGTGTAGCATAGTAGGTCTACTTTCTCACGGCTTGTAAAACGTGGCTGTTTGAGAGGCCGCTCAGCTGAGAAACTGGTTAGATTGTTAATTGTTTCTAGATGTTTTTAGATGCTAATTGTTTTAAGATGTTAGATACTTGTAGATGTTTTTAGATGTTTCGGGTATTTAATGGTGTATTTTTACTATAAATCGCCCAGAGCCATCTGGGATGGGCAATTAATAAATCCCAAAATAAATAAATAAAATAAACATGTCAAGTTGAGACATGTATCCTCTCCCTTCTACCTTCCCTTGTCATACTCAGTTTCACAGGGAGCAGGCAGGACCTCAGTGGAATTTGACAGATGCAAAATAAATATAGTAATGTGGAAACATCTGGAAGATGTCACACCAGGTTGAAGGAAATGCTTCTAGAAACCTGCCTGTTCTCCATGAAGTAGGGAATGGCCATGGGGACATGCGTATAAGGGAAACATGGAGAGCAACACCTTCCAAAGTAAGTGTTCTGTCTACTTTCAGAAAGAGCCAGCATGGTGTAGTGGTTTGAGCACTGAACTATGGTTCTGGTGATCAGGGTTCAATTCCCTGCTCAGCCATGAAGCCAGTTTTTAACTGTTAATTTTATATGTTTTATATGACTGTTTTTATCGTGATGTATTGTATATGGGCACTTGCTACTGCTTGTTCATTCCTAAGTCGCATTCGGGCTAAGAGAGGCAGTATAGAAGCATGGCAAATAATAAATAAACTAGGTGAGTCACACACATTCAGCCCCAGAAAACAATTTAGGATTGCCATACACCAGAAATGACTTGAAGGCACACAATGGCATTAGGAAGCATGGCACAGTATGAAATTTACTGTCGCAAGAGGCAATGATGGTCACGTTTCTAGCTGGCTTTCAAAGTAGATTAGAGATATGACCAACATCACTGAACAGTGGTGGAAGAGATCTTTTATGGATTGGTAAATATCCCAGACTCACCTACCTTGGAACTCCTGGAAGACTAACCAGACAGACACTTGTTCTGGTCCAGAAGAGTTCTTCTGGTTGTCTTACCTGGGCAAATTTGTGGATCTGCTCCACCATAGCTGCAAAGAGCGCATGAACACTTTCATCAATAAGGCTTTGCATGTAGTGCACAGCTTCTTCATCGGAAAGATCCAGGCGGAACTTGTCTTGAACCTGCAAAGCAAAAAGAAGCTGCTAGGACCATCTTTTTAGAGATGCACAAGATGTGCACATATATTCCACCTAGCAAGCAGCAAGCCAAGTGTACCTTTCCTCTTGTGGCTCAACAAGATTCTTGCAGAAAGCAACTTGGGCAACAGACTTCAATATTATGGCTGAAAATAGTTCTGCATTCTGTACACATGCCGGGTGTTACTACCTTTCCTTATTTTAAGAAATAAAACTTAACAACCATAAAGATCGAAATAAAAAATTGCTGAATACATAACTTGCAAATAACATACATCTCTACCGTGTTTATAACTGATGTTTATTACTTAGGTCTATGAAAGCCTATGCTACCAACTTCTTTCTCTAAGTATTGTTGAAGGCTTTCATGGCCGGAATCACTGGGTTGTTGTAGGTTTTTCGGGCTATATGGCCATGTTCTAGAAGTATTCTCTCCTGACGTTTCACCCACATCTATGGCAGGCATCCTCAGAGGATGTGAGGTCTGTTGGAAGCTAGAAAATTGGGTTTATATATCTGTGGAATCTCCAGGGTGGGAGAAAGAACTCTTGTCTGCTGGAGGTAGGTGTGAATGTTTCAACTGACCACACTGATTAGTATTTGATGGCCTGTCAGTTTTTAGGTGTGGCTTGTTAGTGCCAGAGGGAATCCTTTGTTGAGAGGTGATTAGTTGTCCCTGATTGTTCCTTGTCTGGAGTTCCCCTCTGTTTGAGTGTTGTTCTTTATTGGCTGTAATAATTTTAGAGTTTTTTTTAAGTACTGGTAGCCAGATTTTGTTCATTTTCATGGTTTGTTCCTTTCTTTCTCTTGAGTCTCAAAGATGGCACAAGATCTCCTTGCTTCCTCATCACTACATGAGGTTGTGTGTGTTTTTGTCCAGTTTTTGTGAACAACTTATTTTGGAAAAAATGATGATGATGATAAAAACTTTATTGTATTCCACACAATTTCCCCAATGGGGACTCAGGGTGTTTAACAACATACACACAGCAGCAAACATTCAATGCCGATAAGGTGCAACCAACAAATTAAGTCATACCACATTAAACATCGGCATCAGACAATAATAAAACATTACAGCAAACTGGACAGCACACAATTAAAGATTACATATTAATTTAAGTTTTTATTATTATCTGCACAAAAATGTATTTATTTATTTATTTACAATATTTATATTCCGCCCTTCTCATTCTGCAGGGGACTCAGAGTGGATTACAATGCACATATACATGGCAAACGTTCAATGCCATAGACATACAACATATATAGACAGACACAGAGGCAATTTAACATTCCAGCTTTCCGGCTTCATGAGGGTATGCTTGATTCCGGACACAGAGGGAGCTGCCCTCCATTTCTGACACCGAGTTCTTAATGGAGTACTTCCTCATTCTTACACACACTGCTGGAATGTTTTATGGTGTCGTAAATTAGTTAAATTAGCCTCCCCACATAAAGCGGTACCTAAATTTCCTACTTGACAGATTTATTTATTAATTATTTATGGTGATTGTACCCCGTCGCTTCTCACCCCTGAAGGAGCACTCAGCACGGCATGCACGGCACGGCACAGATAAGAACATAAGAAGAGCCATGCTGAATCGGACCTCAGCCCATCTAGTCCAGCATTCTGTATCACACAGTGGCCCACCAGTTGTACACGGGGATCTCGAGCAGAAGGGAGGGCAAAACCCTGACCTGCTCCCGACCCCCCACAACCAGTACCCAGGGAAATCCTGCCTACCTCAACCAACTCTGAGGTGGCACTTGAATGTCCTTTTCAGTAACTTCCTTTCGGGCTGCATAGGTCAAAAGCAAGCTAGACTATTAATGGTCGGGAGCTCACTCCAACCTAGGCTGGCTTCAAACTCATGACCTCTCAGTCAGTAGTGATTTAATGCAGGCTACTAACTAGCTGCAAAACAGCTTGGTCTTTGGACTATGTCCAAAATCAATACGTTGTAATGAGGGCAATTTGGGGAAAAATGCAGCAGGTTGTGAGAATTTTCCCTTTAAAATGCACAAGTGACTTTTGCATAAAAATAACAAAATTACAGAAAAATCTCATGGTAACAGCCAGCTTACAGAGTTGGATATCACCATGTGGCGAGGTGTCTTTTCTTACTGAGGAGTCTGCTTTTGCATCTCTAATTCTTGGACATCCTATCCCACCCATTCAAGGACAAAAGAGATGGCGAGTCAGTCTTCAGGACTACCAGTAAAATGACTGGGAAGTAAAACATGTGCTTGTATTTGGGACAACAGAGACGTTCATATTAGTAGCATCCTGGACCAGAGTCTGGTTAAGACTCGGGAAGGTATGGAACATTTAGTCCCTATATAAGCTAACAGTGCAAAGTGAAATTTTGCTGGATCCACAGCTTTTTTTGTAGTATTTTCCAGCTTCATTTCAGGCATAGATGAAGATAAGGGGTTAAATCAAAGTATTTTCCTGAAGGTTGCTCATGCTGAAAACACTCTGTGGCTGCTTAGTATTGAGAAGAAAGAGCCTTTTGGAAAACCCTCCAGCAATTTAAGGAAGGAGCGCAGAAACAGCATAACAGATGACAACAGCAGCCCCGTCAAAGCCATTGCTGTACAGTAGGCAAGAATTAGATTAACTGGGGATTACATTTTTCATCCGTGAATTAGTTAGCTGGAGAGGATTTTACACCTGTTTTTATTTCCTCTGTGGACAGCCGGGGTGGTGTGAAATGCGTAGCTGAGAGGTGTCGTGCTGTGCTTAAATACTGTGCAAGCTAAAAGCCCAAAGCCCTCAAACTAAGGGGAGAAGGAAAGCAGCAACTTCCAAGCCTGCCTCCTTGGCGCCTGCAGGCAATGCCATGGCTGCTCTGCATGGGGTGGGAGGGGGAAGGAGTATTTATCAGGAGCCATTCAAGGTTGCTGCGTCTTGATGTTGAGCCATTTCCTCCCTACTGTGAGGCCAAAATAATTTCACGGAAGGACATGGAAGGGAAGAAGGACCCAGGCTTTCAAGGAAAAGGAAAAGACTGCCTAACTCAACCCCCGACTCTGAGGCAGCGCGAAAAGAAATCTTGCTGGAGGCCATCGTGTCAATGTTGGATCATTGCCTTATCTGGCTCATTAAAATAGGCAGAGATGGTCTGGCTGAGTGGGAAAGAAAGGGGATGAATGCCTCGCTATAGCAAAGCAGGATTCCATTCTGCCCAAAAGAGGCTGTGGTGAGGTCATTACTGAAAAGACCTTCCTTGAACCCTACTGTCCTAGACAATTATTGAACAGTCCCTAATGTTCCCCATTTTGCCAAGGTTCTGGCGAATGGTGAGGCCTCCCAACTTCCAACAGAGGATCCAGATCCAATTTAATCTATTTTAATCTGGCTATGACATAGAGTTATCTTTGGTTAACTTGCTAGATGACCTATAGCATTCTGTTGATTCTGATTTGTCAGGATGTAGGTCATCCACAAAGTCTCAGTAGCTCTGATACCATTAGCCAAACCATCTTGGTGGTCCACTGTGCTGGGATGGGGCTAGGAGTCATTGTTTTACAGTGGTTTGAATCCTTCCTCAAGTGGTGCATTCAGAAGGTAGCACTGGGGGACTCTGGTCATTGGTCTGTAGTGTCCCTAATGGTTCATAGAATTATAGACTCATAGAGTTGGAAGAGACCTCGTGGGCCATCCAATCCAACCCCCTGCCAAGAAGCAGGGAAATCGTATTCAAAGCACCCCCTCCCCCCCGACAGATGGCCACTCAGCCTCCATAAAGGAGTCTCTACCACACTCCAGGGCAGAGAGTCCCACCGCTGAACAACTCTCACGGTCAGGAAGTTCTTCCTAACGTTCAGATGGAATATCCTTTCTTGTAGATTGAAACCATTGTTCCGCATCTTAGTCTCTAGGGCAGCAGAAAACAAGCTTGCTCCCTCTTCCCTATGACTTCCCCTCACACCTTGATATATCATGTCTCCTCTCAGCCTTCTCTTCTTCAGGCTAAACATGTCCAGCTCTTTAAGCTGCTCTTCATTGGGCTTGTTCTCCAGACCCTTGATCATTTTAGTCACTCTCCTCTGGACACATTTCAGCTTGTCAACATCTCCCTTCAATTGTGGTGCCCAGAATTGGACACAGTATTCCAGATGTCGTCTAACCAAGCAGATTAGAGAGGTAGCATGAATTCCATAGATCTAGACACTAGACTCCTATTGATGCAGGCCAAAATCCCGTTGGCTTTTTTTTTGCTGCCACACCACAGTGGCTCATGTTTACCTTTTTGTCCATGAGGACTCTAAGACCAATTAGGTCTCCCATCCTGTTCAATTAGGTCTCCCATCCTGTTTAAGATCTAAATGCTAAATAAATAGAAGATCGATTATCCCCCTTCTGCACTAACTAGGTTGGCCTACACAAACTAGGCTACAGCCTGTAAACAGAAGAGAGAAGGTGAACCCTGGCAATAAAGCTGTGGAAGACCAAAGTCAGATCTTCTCATGTTAATCTGTTTGGTCGTCAGGAGAGGAGCACATAAGTATAAACAGCCATTGAGATGATGATGATTTATATCCCACTTTTTCTCTCCATACAAAGATTCAAAGTGTACTGAAGCTTTTCTCATTTGGCAAAGTACCCAGAACAGCCTTCCCTGAGTTCCTGGTGCTCTACAACTGGCCGACTGCTCATAGCTATCCAGTGTCATTTGGTGTATACTATGTCCTGCTAAATAATTTTGCATTAGCCTGGCAGTTTAAGGATCTAGAAGCACCCAAGAATATGATTTTCTATTAGCTACTAGCTTCTACCTACCATTTTTGTAGCTATTACAATGTGTGCTTAATCACCTTTGTTTGGCTTCTGCACTTTACAACCTCTTGGAGACATCTTCCATTTGCCTAATCCTGGGGATTGGGTGACATGGTAGCCCACAGGCTCTCTTATCCAGTCATGGGACTTTGACCCTGGGGTAGCCTTGGGGAAATTAGCTGGTTAAGAGGTTGATGCTATAATTTGCTGTTAATGTGAGGTTCTCTGTTGTGGATTATTTGTTACTTCAATTCATCACCAATAAAAGTATTTTTATGGCAGTGATGTGGATCCACTGTCCACACCAAACACAAATCTGGGGAAGTTTTGGAAAGGGAAGGGTGGGGGAGATACTTGTTGCCAATTCGATATTTGAAAAGGGAAGCCAATAAATCCTTTATGCTCATAGGAAGGGAAAATCTTAACTTGAACTAGAAGGCAAGATGACTAAGGTCAGACTGTCATACCTTGGACATTTATAAAAAGCATGGCTCACTAGAAAAGGCAAGGATGCTTGATCAGTTAGAAGGAAGTAGGAAAAGAGGAAGTCAGCATTACAGATGGACCGACTCAATGAAGGAAGTCATGCTTGCCCTGAGTCTGCAAGTCATAAACAGGGCTCTTGATAACAGGGAAATCTCTTGTTCCAAGGATCACCATAAATCAAAAGATGATGGCAATTAACAACAAACAAATCCTTAAAAACAAAGAAAATGTGAGATGTCCTCTTTTGAGAGGGTCATATTATATTTCTGGAGACTAGGATGTGGAACAATGGCTTCAAACTACAGGAAAGGAGATTCCACCTGAACATGAGGAAGAACTTCCTGACCGTGAGAGCTGTTCAGCAGTGGAACTTTCTGCCTCGGAGTGTGGTGGAGGCGCCTTCTTTGGAGGATTTTAAATAGAGGCTGGATGGCCATCTGTCAGGGGTGCTTTGAATGCAATTTTCCTGCTTCTTGGCAGAAAGGGGTTGAACTGGATGGCCTACGACAGGGATGCTCACACTTTTTCAGCATGCGAGCTACTTATAAAACAACCAAGTCAAAATGATCTACCTACCCACTACAAAAATGTGAAACATATAACACAATATCTGCTTTGAACTGGGCTTTCTGAGTATACACTGCCATATAATCTGATTCAAAGCAGATAACATGGGATTTTATTCAACTGTGTGGAAAGGACCTCAGATAACCCAGAGCCGGCAGCACTTGGGTGGCGTTGGGACCCTGCGGGGCGGGACTGAGCCTTCCTCCCGCCCTGCCTGCGATCTACCAGGATGCCCTACACGATCTACCAGTAGATCGCGATCTATCTAATGAGCACCCCTGGCCTACGACATCTCTTCCAATTTTATGATTCTATGCCCAAAAACACGTCCTGCCCAAAACCTTTGAGCAAACTAACTTTCCCCTCCTCTTTTCCATTTCAAAACCCATTTTCGTGGCTTTACATATTTATACCTGTTTTGCTTTTATAAAGTGTTTGGCTCCTCTCACGGAAAGGAGTACAGAACTGCTGCTAATGTGCTCATATCATTCACTTCTGGTGAAGGCGCAATTATAAAGGGAGGGAGGGGAAGGAGAGCGTTCACGCTCAGAATGGAAAAACAGTGGCAAGGTGACAATTTATTTCCTGGGAGTCATTGTAGGTCCAAGATTAATGAACACAAAATCCCAGTCGCAAAAGAACCTGAGATGGGTAAGATCTTGGAAGAAAGTAATGTCCTGGGAGAGAAAGTGAAGCCAATTTGTCTTTAGATGGAACATTTCTAAAATCATTCTATTGAAAGTGGAGACTAATACAGGAAAAGAACACCCCTCCGCCTCTAGCACTACTTCACATATGGGTATTGGCACACTTTTTTTTGCATTTGTATTAAAAAATGTCTCTTTTTGTATAGTTGTTCAAATTATTAATGCTTTCTTAGCAGCAGTATCTTAGAGGCAGAAGATGGGAAAGAAATTGGGATATAATTCCTCTGTAGCTTCTACAAAGGCTGTGACAATTATTTTTCCAACAGCATCTAATTAACTATGGATTTTAGAACATTCATAAGACCTAAACCTGAAGTAGTTGGGGAGAGGAGGTGACAACGTAGGGCAAGAAAGTAAGCCATGATTCCAGTATTGGTCCAATTTAGTGTTTTATATTTGACCAAATCCTACATCCAGAAAGATATGCAAGCATTTGGAGATATATAGAAGGAGAAAAAAAGGAGAATTAGAAAAAAAAGCTTTAATTCATAGGGCTTGCTGCATTTTGGAAAATGAGTCTTCATGCACATAGACCAAGGATAGGAAAATACATGAGGAACAAGACCAGTTCTTTGCCTTTGTGAGCCACATCAACATGTTTCAGCACATTGAAATGGATAAAACATTACGTCTGGTCACCATTTGGGCCATTTTTGGCTGCTTTCCCCCACCTTCAGTATTTTTGAAGGGTCATTTTGAAAGGTGAGAGACCACCATACTTGAGAGTGGTGTTGGCAGGGAGAAAAAAATAACCACCCTTGATCTAGACTCTTTAAATTAATGATATTTGGGAATAATTTCTTTCCAAAGTTGAAGTATACATTGCTCTCAAATAGTTTGGCATACTTATTCTTGTAATCAGTTCCTAGGACAAAATGTTTACTTTTCTTACAGCTGCTGTATAAGCTGGTCAAGAGCTCTTGCCAAAGTCCTGTTCCTTTTCGTGCCAGGGAGCAACATTACCAGGTGAAACAAGAGCTCTTTAATGTCTTTGCAAAAGTTAGATTTCAGTAAGTGTCTAAATTCTGCTGAAATTCTGTCTTATACATAACCATGAAAGAGACTGGATCCCTGTATTTATGTCACCTGGCAACCCAAATTCTAAGAAATTGTGAGATCCAGTGGAATTCTGTTAGATGGCATCAGACAATGTGCCCCAGGCATCCTGGACTTCCTCAAACTTAAACAGATGTGACTGAAGTTACATTGGCAAAAATAGAGAGATTAGTATTGCATGAACTCTTCCCACCAGAGATTGATGAATACATCAAAACAAACCTTTGCTGTGGTGTAACAGAGTGTTCCCAAGGAAAATGGGTTAGGTTTATGTTTAATTCTATTTTAGTAGAACTACGAAGGTTGAATGAAAAGTAATGCCTCCACCTTTGAAACTCCTCAACAGATCGCAGTACTGGTATAGGACAGCTACTGCCTTGTTCAGTAGACTCTCCTCTACAGTTCACTTTTAGAAGGAAGACTTAGCATTGAATGGATGTGTTGTTAAATTGCGAAGTATGGAACCTTGCGCAGAGGGTCGGTCAATGTGACTTTAGCAACATGCAGTCATTGAATTCTTAACAGCAGAATGTGTCACCCCAAAGGAGATTCATCAGAGAATGCAAGCTATTTATGGTGATTGTGTTGATGTGAGTACTGTGCGTGTTGGGTGAGCAAAAAATTAAAGATGTTGAGGTGGGAACAACAAAGAGTTGGATGTCCCTTGACAGCAACCACAGAGTTTCACAAGCAAAAGGTTGATAGATTGATTCAGAACGATTGTCATATCACTCAAAGAGAGATTTCAAGCATAATTGGCATTTCACAAGAACGTGCAGGTCAAATTATTGCTTTACTTGGCTATAGGAAGATCTGTGCACAATGGGTACCCAGGATGCTGACGCCTGAAATGAAAGTGCACCGACTTCTTCCATGATGTCTTCAGAAAACTTGTTCATTGTTGGAAGAAATACATCCAATTGTCTGGTGATTATGTGGAAAAGTGAAGAGTGGAAGTTAAAGAGCACATTCTAAGGATTATTTCTATGTTTGATTTATTAAAATATTACCATCCAAACCCAAGTAACCAAGGTGGAGGCATTACTTTTCATTCAACCCTCAAAATAAAAAGTGGTAGGACATAATATGAAGGTGGCTAATCTAAACCTTACTGAGCTTCCATGTCTGCTTACAGTGTGATGATGTTTTGATCAAACATGTCACTTGCAAATCACAGATGACATGGCATGAAGACCAACATGGTATACTGGCAAGGTCTTTGGAAGACCAGGTTTTACATTCTCACTTTGCCATGGAAACTCACTAGGTTGCTTTGGGCAAGTCACCCTAACCCTCAGAGGAGAGCAATGGCCAACTCCTACTGAACAAAACTTGTCTAGGTTCACCTAGGAGTCACTAAAAGTCAGAAACGACTTGAAGACACACCACCACAACAACACAACTTGTATGGTTTATTGTTTGTGCACAAGCCAGCACTTTCCTCTACCTTGCTGCTCCTGGATTTTGACTTGGTTCCATTGTCAGGAATGCTGGGAGCTAGGATTCAAAGCCTCAGAGGAAGGGATTCTGACAGATTTAGGGAATCTGATCTAAAGGCTAAGATCTTCCTGGGATTGACATTCAAAATAGTGACTATCAACCATCAAAATGTGCCCAGTTGTTCCTGGGCTTGAGTTCACAGAAATTCCAACCAGGAGGGATGAAAACAAGAGATTCTGGGAACATGAGTCCAGCAATGCCTGGAGTCTCTCTGGCTGAGAACCACTTGTCCAAAGAATTATGCCAATCACAGCTGAAAACAGTTTAAATATTTCTATTTCTATTGCATTATTTTCTTTCTTTAGGAGGGTAAGAATGGGTTCCCAAGAGGTCTCCCCTTCACATATGGATTACGTGCTGACCTGTTTTGGTTTCAGAGGCTGAGGCTATGTGATCTGCCTTCAGAATACTTTCTGGACAAATGGGTAATAACAAGGGCATGGTCTGAAAGCATGTATTGCAGTAACCTTCCAGAAGCTTAACAAGGTCAGTCCCCAAATGAGATGATGTCCAGAGAGATCAGTCTATTCTAAGACAGAATAAAGGCAAGGAAGAAATGCAAGTACTGAAACTCAGGAAACACGTTTTCTCCTAACTCAGATCCTTTGCCCATCGACCCGGTATTGTCAACTGGCAGCGAATAGCTCTTTCGAATTTCAGATGGGATTATTTTCTGTTCTCACCTTGGGATTCCCTTGTGGCTTCCCATCCAGGCATTGTTAAGGCCTGGCTCACTTGGTTTACAAATTTGGACAAGATTGGTGTGCTCAAATTGGCTTAGTAGCAAATAACTAGCAACTATTTTAACACTGAGGGAGATGCTTCCTTATACTTCAGTTATACTTTTCCAGTTACAGTTAGAATCATAGTTGGAAGACAGCATTAAGGCCATCCAATCTAACTCAATTCACTTTGCAGGAATACAGAATCAGAGCACTCCTAAGAAATGACCACACAATCTCTGATTAAAAGTCTTTAGAGCAGCAGAAAACAAGTCAGATCCAACTTCAACTAACATTATTTGACATATTTAAACATGGTTATCATGTCACATCTTAACCTTCTCTTCTCCATACTAAAATATATTCAGCTCCCTAAAACTTGCTTTCGGCTTGAACATGAGACCAATGTATACATGAGTATATAGGGTACTTCAATTGAGACTAAGAACAGAATGGAGTCACTGAATTCATTAGATTTATCTACAAGATAACTCACAATTCTGAAACTCGTGTTGGAACAAAAAAAAAGGCATAGTCACCAAGTGACAAATGAATAAATCTCCAGACGGTGACCCCATTCATCCCTCCAATCTAAATCTACAAATGGCCTACTTAGCACTTGCAAGACATTGTCATGAAATGCAGGACCTCATTTTTCAAAGTTATCCTCCTCATGCAGACTCGGAAAATCCAGTAACTATGAAGACAGTTCTTTAAATGATATGCATCAAAGATCCCCAGGTTGTGTTCCATTAGTGTCAGACTAAACCACAGATTCCCTTCAGCAACTCAGGAGATCAGAAAAAAATAGCTGAATTCTTGGTTTGGGGAAAATATATATATTTATTTCCAGCACTTTCCTATTCTTTGCCGTCCCCCCCTCCCCCACTCTAGCGCAACATGAACCTTTGACCAAATTGTTTGCTTTGCTCATTCTTTCTCAGACTCAGAGAAAAGAGGACAGAAATCCTGTCATGAAAACCCTATGAAAGGATCGTTATGGCAGAGTCAACTTGGAGGCATTTACAAATAAGTATTTAGTTACACAAGGAAAGCACCATCATATTGTGTCTGACACATAATGATATATTTGGTAGCATACTTATAGGAGTTAACTCTAACTAATTATAGATAGATAGCTTGATAAAATAATGAAGAGTAGAAACATCACACTGGCAATGAAGATCCACATAGTTAAAACAATTGTATTTGCGGTAGTAACCTATGGATTCGAGAGCTGGACCATAAGGAAGACTGAGCAAAGGAAGATAGACGCTTTTGAACAGTGGTGTTGGAGGAAAATTCTGAGAGTGCCTTGGACCATGAGAAGATCAAACCAGTCCATACTCCAGGAAAGAAAGCCCGACTGCTCATTGGAGGGAAGGATATTGGAGGTAAAGATGAAGTACTCTGGCCACATAAAGAGAAGACAGGATAGTCTGGAGAAGACAATGATGTTGGGACAATGGAAGGAAAACGGAAGAGGGGCAGAGAAAGGGCAAGATGGATGGATGTTAACTTTGAAGTGACTGGCTTGACCTTGAAGGAGCTGGAGGTGGCCACGGCCAACAGGGAACTCTGGTGTGATCTGATGCACAAGGTCACAAAGAGTCAGAAGTGACTGAACAAATTGTTGCTGCCATCCACCTTGAAAGTTTCCCTGAATTTCAAGAACATGTCTCGTATTTGCAAATATGGCAGTTCTTTTACGAAAAATTAACCTGTAAGAGTTTATATTTTAGTGACTTTTAAACTGTGATCAAGTATGTGCTGTTACTATGCTAAGACATATTTTGTGCAACTATTGAAACAAAAACTATTGAAACAAAAACCTTATGTACATACACATAAGCTGAAAAAAAAGAGAAAGAAACACACAAACAGAAATCAGACTAGAACTTGACCTTTAACCCAAGACCAAAGTATTGTGTGAGAAAGCAAGTACTACGGCTAAACAGAACTACTTTTCTTTCCTGTTTCAAAAGTGATTTAGTTGCGTATTCTACATGATGGGATTTTGGACTAGATGGCCCCTTTGCTCCCTTTCAGCTGTTAAGATCCTATAATTCAACTTTTATGATAATACTGGCATCAACACATATATTTAATCATTCATCCACAAACAGGGAAAACAGCTGTAATAATTCATGACTGAATTGGGAAAGGACTCGCTGATTGAATGAAAGATAAGTTACCACCAAACACTTGTCAATGCTCTTTCAAGCATGTTCTGCCTACTAAGAGATAAATAGTGAAACAGCAGAAAAAGACTATTCCTCCCCACAAATACTGTGTTTGGAAGGTGCTACTCAGAAACAATCCCAGTCAGTCAGCAACGCCCAATTTCCCTCCATTCCCTCTTGTCTTGCCACATTTTGTAGGGAAACTTGTTTGAATTTCAAATTAGGATCTAATTCAGTTTAACAAGATTCAGAACCCATCCAGAATTGCCCATATCAGACTCCTTTCATTTAGGACTTACACTAATCCAATAAGACAAACAAACAAACAAACAAACAAAAACCAGATAGGCCAAAATTCTCCCAATTTGGTTCTGGATTCTGCCAAGTCAATTTTGTTGCTGTGGCTATTTGTCATCAAAGCAACTTTGACTTATGACAACTCTATGAATGAGAGATCACTTATATCCTTAAGCATCAACTTGAAAATGGCATTCCTGATTAAATCAATTCACCAGGAATATAGTCCCCAACTGCCTTCTACTTGCAACTATTATCCACTTCCCAGTGAGTAAAATCATGTCTAAAATACAATAGGTCAAGTTTCATCATATTTGAGGGAGAGTTCTGATTTGTTTTTCTGTAAGTATGATTAATTTGTCTTAGAAGTCCATAGTATCCTTAGAAGTCTTCTCCATTTCAAATGGCAGTGTCTCTTTTCTTCAATGTCCAGTTCCACAGCTATTCACAGAAAGCGGGTTCCACAGACCTAATCTTAAGCAAGGGACAGGTATGTAGCCCGGGGGCTTGAAATTCTCAGGGTGGTCTGCGAGAAGGGCTTACTGGTATATTATTTAAACTGTTATGTTTATTCATATCTGATTACCATGCTCAATATATCCCATATGCATGGGGGCATTGGGATAAGGATACAAAAGGTTTTCTAAGATAGATCCTTTCTCACGCACACTCAGCCCCCCCCCCCGAATCAAATCCCCCCCCCAAATCAAAATCTTGGCTATGGGCCTGGCAAGAGATGTTGACCCACACTTGGGAATGGGGAGATAATTCAATTCTATAGTTTGCTATTCCAATACGAATGGGCTTTGGAGAAGATTCTCAATATAATACTGGGAATGAGACAATGTTATCTATCATACCTTTGACAAGGAGGCTAGCTTAGAGGCATTGGCCACGATTGCTGCTACACCTGTGTCTGTCCCCCAACAGAAGGGAATGAACAGACAGCCAAGATGAACAGCCAGGACATGCAACCTAATTCTCCTTCAATAGCCAGACTAACTATGACACAACTGACATAGCAGAGAGTTGCCATATACAAAACTTACAGTAGTGCCTTCTTCTGAGTCTAGCCCTTAATTCATCTAAATTGATTCTAAGGTTGATTCTGTGTAACAGGGATTTTTGGGAGTCTTAGACATGAGCCTTTCCTATCTTAAGCTGGAGATGTTGAGATTTTATTCTTGGACATTTGTTTTTGCAAAGCATGTAAACTAAATCTGAGTTACATTACCTTTCCCCATACAACCACCAGAAACAGCAAGGGAGGTAGGAAATAGACATGGTGATCTTTATGCTGATGAAGCTACCAACTCAGCAGAAGCGAAATGAATTTGCAAGGGTCATCTAACCAATCCAGGGCAAGGATCTCCTGTCTTTTAGCTCCAGGCACAAGAAAACCCATAAAGTAATAACTGGCCTCAGAGGAACAATGGATTAAAGAAGGGGGTATACATTCCAGCCCAGACTTTTCAAGAGAAAAGCTAACAATGCTTGCATCAGCTCTTCAGGGCAATTTTGGTATCAATGTTTAATGACTGCATGTCATGGACTCAAGAGTTACATACCAAAAATCAGTGTTCACATCAATTCCACAGCTTGTCGGACCAACTCTTTCTGTAAAATGCCCCTTTCCCTCCCCACGCGCTATTACTATCTTGATATTTCATTCACAAGACTAATTGCAAGTCAATCACTCTGCAAGTCCTGTTGCTACTGCAATCCACTTCCAGCAAGGTTAATATGGCATCACTGGGGCTCACTATGATGAATGAATTGCTTAACAGAAATTTCAACACTTTGCACATTGTAAAGCCAACAAAGCAACATTACAGAAGGCGGCAGGCCTCTTTAATCCATTAAAGCAAAAGAAAAGACGGTGTTTGTAATCCCAGGATAGAAGTCATCTTGCAATACTGAAACTCCAATCTCAGATGACCCTATTATACTACGTAACACAATCTTTGTTCCTGGGTTATACATGCCATTTCCTAATTGGTTCTATCATCATGGAACATAGGAAAAAAGTTTATTAAACTGCAAAAAAAACAACAACCTTTGTTGTGGTCTTTGCACTGAAAGGTTAAAATGGCATAGTTTCATTAAGGAAAATTGCAAACAAAGTGCCTAGACTGAAGGAAATAATCGTACTACAATCAGCCGCAAAAACAAAGTTTCTGGAGTAGAACAACTACTTTCAAAGTAAGGGTCACACACTTAAACAGGAATTATCACTTTCAAACTAGGAACAGAAAGAAATTCAAATTTTGTTACATAGTGTTATCAACAGCAGAGGTGGGCAAAGCATGACCCTTCAGGTGATAGTGAAATCCCATGAGCATATGCCAGCATAGGTAATGATGAAGCATGCTGGGAGCTGCAATATCGCTAACAAGAGGGAATGTGGCGCAGCTGGCTAAGTGTCAGCTGCATAAGATCTCTCTGACCAGTAGCTCATGAGTTCGAGGTCTGCCCAGATCGAGGTGGGTGCTCAGCCTTTAAGTGTAGCCTGCGGTCGACCTTTGCAGCCCAAAAGACAGCTGCATCTGTCAAGTAGGAGATAAAGGTACCACATTAAGTGGGGAGGCAAATTTTGACTGAATTATGAGGCTGTTAAAGAACTTCAGTAACGCTGAGGAATGCGGAAGGAACAACAAGGGATGCTGGGAACGCTGAGAGATGAGGAGTGCGTCAGCTCCCCCTGTTGACCAGAGTTTGCCTCTGTTCGTCTATATGTTGTGTATGTGGAAACGGCAGGGATTGTCTGCTAAGTATGCGTATCTGTAATCCGCTCTGAGTCCCCTTCGGGGTGAGAAGAGCGGAATATAAATAAATAAAATAAAGAAAGGAATAAGAGGGCCACCTTTTGCTCACAGTAATGGTGGGTAGACTGAAGACATATAGAATCAGTTTTGTTTTCTCCTGGAACCACAAACTCTAGCAAAACAAATACATTTAAGACCTCTCATGATGATTCAAAGTACGCAGATCTTGTTTCATGCACAGACGTATTTAAAATATGCTTAAGTTGCCTTTGAAACAAATGCATCTCAGGGTTAGACTTGGGTCCCATCTCTAATATATCTCATTACGTACAATAATAATGCTGCTTTATTTATGACCTGCCCTATCTCCCCGTGGAGACTCACGGTGGCTTCCAGTATGTATATAAAAATACAGGTAGTTCAAAATCCAAAAATATCCATAACCCAATACATTTCAGATCCCAAGCATTTTGATAAGGGAAACTCAACCTGAATTGAAATATCATTTCTATTTCTGAAGTCATTTTGAGACTATCCATATCCAACTCCCTGAAGGTCTAAAGAGGATGCCAATTTCCATTAGTTTGGACTTGTGTAGATGATATGAACACAGAACTCAACACAGCAGATCTCAACTGCATGTAAGTTCTATTTACATCCCACTGAACATGAATATATGTAGTTTCTGTCCCAGATTTTCAGCTGAATGTGGAAAGGCTGGGAAGGGATGGGGCACGGTCTCCCCTATATGGAGACATGGGGATGGATCGGATCAGCCCCCTCCTTATTGGCCTTCAGGAGGAGAGTCAAAATCTGGCTCTGGGAGCAGGCTTTCAAAAAATAGGGCAGTAAAGTAATCTTAACGTGGAATTATGTGTAATTGATCACAGACCTTGAATTCTGGATGGTGTGTTTTAACCTGGAATGTAATTTAATCATGTTTATTATGTTGTAATCTTAATCCAAACCATTTTAATTGAATTTTATATGTTTGAGGAACTGTGTAGGTGGCAATTGTAAGATACCTTGAGTCCTTCCCGGGATGGAGAAAGGTGGGGTATAAATAAGGTACCATATTTCCTGGCATACTTGATGATTGGGTGTATAAGACAACCCTCCAACTTTTCAATTTAAAATTTTAATTTTTGGATATATTCACCGTATTAGATTACCCCTCGTGCCAGCCCCTTCAGGCCCTGAAGCCTCCTTTCCTGGACCTGGAGGAGGCTTCTTGGCTCCATAGAGGCAGCCTCCCCTCTGTCGGCAGCTAGGCCTTGCCGCAGCCAGCCAACCGCTCTGCTCATCACTTCCAGTTTTGGGTCCAAAACATGATGGAGGTTCCTAACAGGTGAAGGAGGAGGCCAACTGCCCTGCGGTGGAGCAGGGCACCCAAAGCAGCAGTAGCTGCTGCACTCCTCTGGCGCCGCTTGGCTCCCACTGCTGGGCTTCAGCCTCCCCGAGGGGCTCCTTCACTCCATGCCTGCCTTGGCTGTCAGTGCGGTGGCGGAGGAGGAAGTGATGCGGCTGTTAGGCGAGTATATTGCCTCCTACTCCGCCACTGCCGCACTGACAGCCAAGGCAGACATGGAGTGGAGGAGCACAGCTGATTTGGACACCTTGCTTTGGACCGAAAACAGAAAATGATATTTTTATACTCAGCCTATTGGATGACCCCCAACTTCAGTGAGGATTTTCCAGGGTTAAAAAGTCATCTAATTTGCCAAAAAAAAAACCCCAGTAAATAAAAATAAATAAATAAATGGGACTAGCATACAGCAAAATGATTCAGCTTTAGCTCTAGAAATTTTGAGAAGTATCTTTAAAAAATCAGATCGCGGATTCATAGGGAATTAAGTTGCCCTATGATATGCAATGAGGTGATGTCCCCCACCTTCTACATCTCCGTCTTTTCCCCTTCTACTTCCTACTCCTTTCTTCCAAAAACCAGATGTTTAAAGAGAGAGAGAAATTATTTTTGTGTGTGTGGAGGGATTTGTAATCTTACAATGTTTGGTAAATGCTACAAGCTGCTCTAGCTTACTATATGAATCGAAGCTTGCTGGTCCGTTGGGGCTGCTTGAACTCGGCGGTTGCCTTCTGTCTAGGAGACGGATGCTTTCAAAAGTTAAAAGAGAGCTACTTTTGACAGCTGTGGCTGGGTTCGAAGAAAATAAATAGATAGCCTTAGCAACACTGGAGCTCCTGAACTCTGGGTTTATAAAAAATGGTGCGGCAGCGGCCCCTGCTGTTTAATGAGGAATAATAAGTGCAAAGAGTTTCAGCAATTCAGAGCATTGTTCTTTGAAGCACTGGCCAAAATCCTTTTGTCTGACAATGAATCACTGGCCCAAGTTGCTTTCTCATTTAAAGGTCATGTTTGCTATATAAGATGTATGCTGGACTATGATGTGGTGCAGCTCAAAAGAAAAAAAAGAAGAGGCATTTTAAATAACCAACCATCAGTTACTTGCATCGAGATGTTAAAGGCAGAATTTTGTGCCACAGACCCTGCTTTCACCAACACTTACATTCTAATGAAGTTCAGATTTGAAAGGGGGAGAAAGACCTCCCCTAAGCAGATACAATGAGACAAATGCAACAATTTATTTAGGAATACAAGAAAGTAACGGTGCTCCATGCAGTCATGTCGGCCACAAGACCTCGGAGGTGTCTACGGACAACGCCGGCTCTTTGGTTTATAAATGGAGATAAGCACAGCCCCCTAGAATCGGACACGACTAGACTTAAGGTCAAGGGGAAACCTTTACCGTTACATATAGGAAAGGTGACCGACTCAAATTGTCAGTCACCTAGTCTAGTGTTGTCAATTCCGAATGGCAGCATTAGCTGTCTCAGGTTTCAGAACTAATTATTTCATAGGCTGTCCCTAGGGCCGGAGAGCAACAGCTGTGCTGGCAATCTGAAGGTTGCATGTTTGAATCCCGGGCTGGTCTGGACACCCAGCTGTGAGCCCTGTCCACTGTTCACCCAACAGTTCGAAAACAGCTCAGCTGTGATTAGATAAAACTGGGAACCGTGAAGCAGGGAAGGATTTTTTCAAAGAAGGACTTGCAACGCCTAAGATCGGCTGTCGGAAGGTGGAATGCGGAAACGGAGGCTCTCCGTCATGAGGATGAAGCAACAGCACCCTCTTGTGACCCGCAGCCAGAAGAAAAATCCTTCTAAAATTGTACTTGTTACATGTTGTATGCTATATGTAATTGTATGTGGAACTGGCAGGGACTGTCCGCCGTATGTGTGATGTAATCCGCTCTGAGTCCCTTTCGGGGTGAGAAGAGTGGAATATAAATAAAGTGTATTATTATTATTATTACAGCTATATTTCAGAGGGACGAACTGACAAAGCCACCTCCAAGGCTTCCTTGCATAATAAAACCCTATGAAAGCCACGTGGGTCACCATAATTTGACATATGACTTGAAGGTACACTTGGAGACTTCAGGATTAATCTGGTAGTCTCTCATTTAAGTACTAACTAGGCCAAACCATATACTATTTCTCAAGATATTTGGGGTGGTATGATGCTGTAACATGCACTTTCTTTCTAGATCAGTGGTTCTCAACCTGGGGTCCCCAGATGTTTTGGCCTTCAACTCCCAGAAATCCTAGCAGCTGGTAAACTGGCAGGGATTTCTGGGGCTAGGCCAAAAACATCTGGGGACCCCAGGTTGAGAACCACTGTTCTAGATAGTTCCTCTACATAGGCTAAAGGAGGAAGAGTTGGAAATACAAACTTTATTTTCTCTATGAACACCAATGCCATTCCTCCAGAATTCCGAACCCAGTGGTATGTAATAAGCATCAATCTTAGGATCCCACTTCCAGTTTCTCAGATGACATCCCAACAAGTATCTAGATCAGGGGTGGGCAATTACCGACCCTCCAGGTGTGTTGGACTTCAACTCCCAGAAATCCTAACAGCTGGTAAACTGGCTAGGATTTCTGGGAGTTGAAGTCCAAAACACCTAGAGGGCCGGTAATTGCCCACCCCTGATCTAGATCATAGTTTTTCAAACTGTGCTCCTCCAGATGTTTTGGACTTCAGCTCCCACAATTTCGAACAGCTGGTAAGCTGGCTGGGATTTCAGGGAGCTGAAATCCAAAACACCTGGAGGAGCACAGTTTGAGGAACTCTGATCTAGATAATGCTGGGGACACCTTTGGCAATCGGTGCAGGCATCTGTTCTTACCCATCTTTTCACAGGTAAGCACTCAAAGATAACACCTAGAGGTAAGAGTGTCTGTCTATATATGTTGTGTGTCTATGGCATTGAATGTTTGCCATGTATATGTACATTGCAATCCACCCTGAGTCCCCTGTGGGGTGAGAAGGGCGGAATATAAATACTGTAAATAAATAAATAAATAATTCTTGAGCTTTTCTTTGATCTACATCTGAGGTTCTCATTCAGCCCCAGGTACTTGAATTCACTATTCTTTGTTCCATTTGCCACAGTTACAGCAATTCACGGTTCTATTTCTCATTTTTAGACTTGGTAATAATATTGTGGGCCTCCATGGAGGTTCAATTCTGGGTCCTGCCAGAGATACCAACTAAAATTAAAAAAAATAGCAAGCATATTTTGGCATGTCCTGGGGTCCATTCACAATATAGTTAACCATTATTTCATTTTAACTGCCCTTGTTCCACCTGTTGGAATCTTGGATTTTGTAGTTTAGGGAAGACTGGTACATTCTTTGAACTTAAAATCCTCAAGATTGCACATGGCAGAATCATGGCAGTTAAAGTGCAAAATCAAGACCAGGAGCAGATTGTGGCACAGAACACAAACTTCAAACATCAAAAATTAGAGTAAGGCTAAAGCACTCTAATCAACCATTATGCTGATTTTTTTTAAACAATTGAACATCAAGAAATCACAAATAACAATCAGAGATAATTTGCATAATTTTACAAGTAGAGGATGAAGATATTTGTCCATGCCATCATTTTTCAAATTTCTATATATGGTTGTGAAAGCTGGCTGTAAACAAAATCTGATAGGAAGAATATCAATTTGTTTGAAATGTGGTATTGCAGGAGAGTTCTTCAGATACCATCGATTGTTAAACAGATAAATAAACTGTACCTAAGGAGCCAAGATGGCTAAACTGAGGCTGTCATACTTTGAACATATCATGAGCGCACATGACTCACTAAAAGACAGGAACGTTTGGTAAGGTTTATATTATTTATTTATTTATTTGACTTATACACCGCCACTCCCAGAGACTCGGGGCGGTTTACAACATAGTTCAATGCATATGAGTAGTAGATAAAACACAAGTAAAACACATACTAAAATCACAAGTGTTCGAAGGCTTGTCTGAACAAGTGCGTCTTGCAGGCTCTGCGGAAGGTGGCCAAATTTCGCAGAGCCTGCGTCTCCGGAGGTAGCGCATTCCACAAAACCGGGGCGATGATGGAAAATGCCCTGCGCCTAGTTGAGGTCAGATGGAAAGACTTCACACTGGGAATGTCTAGAAGATTCTGGTCTTCTGAACGTAATGATCTCGGAGGGTTATATGGAATCAGGCGATCCTGTAGGTACACTGGCCCCAGACCATACAAGGCCTTGAAAGTAAGAACTAACACCTTGGTTGAAGGTAAACTCGCACAAGATTGTTGTAGGTAAGGTGAATTGGAGGTCTCTCATTCATAGGGCTGCCATAAATTTGACAGCAGTTGACAATCACAAACAATAATGTAAAAATTAGGTTTTTCTCCTACTTACCCCATACATGAATGGGACAGATATAGGAACAGATGGAGTTCCTGCTGGTATAACTAACTCAACCTTGTAGGCTCAAAAAACTGAACACAATTTCAAATTAGAACTAATATGTACTGGCTCTCTGCCATTCATATATAACAGCATGTTTGGAATTGTGCTTGTTAATTGATGCATGGCTGGAGCAGTTTCCCAGTACAATACAGCTGATATTGGGAAGGACCAGGACCAAGGATTACGACATGGCAGTTTTTGCTCCCCTGAGATATCTTTATCATGCCATTTCTAAAGAAAATTTCAGAAAGGCAGGTAGGAATAATCTTGTACGATATAGAGACAGCGAGCCTCAAAAACCACTCCTATCTAAATTGTGTCATTCCTTCAGAAAAAAAAAATGTAAATAGGGAAATAACAACAACAACTTTAGTGCTTTGGACAGAGAAAAAGATCAATGGGAACATTTCTGCATTTTTTTTTTACAACTAATGAACAAGGAAGTTAAGATGTAGCATGGAGAAAACACTTAAGAGACTGTCCAAAGCACCTCAACTATATCTCATAACCAAATAACTGCATTCATAGTTAAAGATGAAGAGGAGAGAATTTTTACATAGAATTACTGAATTCACAGGAGAACAGAGACTTAAAGCAAAGATTTCCTGAGTTTTTAAATGCTAGTGCACCACACCCACTCTAGAAATAGACCACAGAAGAGTTTTTTTTTTCCTAGTGATAAACATAATGTTTAACACAAATGGCTTATGGTGTGTAGACTATATTTCAAAGAAGGGAACTAGCAAAACAACATGTAAATACCCTTTCAATTAACACATACAATGGAATCAATGCAGTTGCCATAGGTTGGCAGTCAACAGTATAATGATACAGCTAAAAAAATGCCAATGCAAGGATTGACTACATCAACAGGAGTATATTGCCTACATTGAAGGTATTAATAGTAACACATTCTACTTTGACCAGGAATGCTGATCCAAGAACGACTGGAATACTGTGCCCAGTTCTGGGCACCACAATTTAAGAACATGGCCAGAGGAGAGTGACAAAATGGTCAAACTTCCAGAAGCCCAGCGGCAGGAAAGAAGCTGGTTCCACCTTCTTTTCAAATATTGAAATATGGCTACCATGTCTCTTCTTAACCTTCTGTTCTTCCAGCTAAACATATGCAGCTCCCTAAGCTTAATCTCATGGGGATCCATGATTTCCAGACTTTTGACCATTTGACCACCCTCCTCTGAGCACAATACAGCTTGTCAATACAGAAGGTATTTGTTTTCTGCTGCTCCAGAGACTAGAGTACAAAGCAATGGATTTGAGCGTCAGGAAAAGGTGTTCCACCTCAACATTACAAAGAACCACCTGATGGTTGGTATTGTTTAATGCTTAAATGTGCTGCCTGGGGATGTGGTGATGTTTCCTTCTTTGGAAGTTTTAAAACAGAGGCTGGATGATTATGTGCTGCGAGTGCTTCAATTGTGTATTCCTGCATAATAGAAAGGGGTTGGACTAGATGCTGGATGGCTCTTGCAGTCTTTTCCAAGCTTATGAGTCTATGAACTTCTCTCACACTGAATTTGGCCTTCAGGTTCAAACTTCACCCAGAGATTAGAATTGTGTGACCCTCCAGATGTGGTTAAACTAGAGCTCCTACTAACTTACCCGCCACTGACAATGATGAGGAATGTTGAAAGTTGCAGTTGATAAAGACTATACCATTCTCAGGCCTGGCCTTGAGCAGTGGTTCTCAACCTTGGTCCCCAGATGCTTTGGCCTTCAACTCCCAGCAATCCTAACAGCTGGTAAACTGGCTGAGATTTCTGGGAGTTGTAGGCCAAAACACCTGGGGACCCACAGGTTGAGAACCACTGGCCTAGAGTATAGACCAGTGTTTCTCAAACTCTGCTCCTCCAGCTATTTTGCACTTCAACTCCCAGAAATTCCAGCCAGTTTAGGAATTGTGTGAGCTGAAGTCCAAAATATGTGAAGGAGCACAGTTTGGGAAACTGTGGTCTAGACTATACATCTAGCACAGACCTGGGCATCTTGTGGCCCACGGGACGATTCTGACCGGCCCGGGGAGAAGGGCATGGGGGGGGCATTTCTGCAAGACGCGTCTTCCGGGTCGCCAGGGCGATCAGCCGCCGCAGGTCGCTGACTGCTCCTGCTGCAGGCCCGGATTGCCTCCCGGGATGGCAGGCACTCCAAAGCCGGGATGGCAAACACTCAATGGCAGGGCGATTGAGGAACGCCTCTGACGGAACAACTGGGGGCGAGAGCGGGCGGAGGCCTGCAGCCTCCGATCGTCTGCTGCTCTGCTCTGCTGCGGTGGCTGGGTCCGCTTTGTCATCCTCTGGGCTGGGTCCATTGGGCCATTCCATCCTGGGATCCTTCCTCTCTTGAGAATGTCAGCCTCCATCTTGGTTCGCACCTTGTCTTCTTAAATTTCATTTTATTTTAGTGGTTTTTATTATTATTTTATAATTTTATAATAATTTTATTATAATAATATAATAAATAATATAATATAATGTCATAATATATTATAATTTCAATATATAGTGTCTATATATACACTATAATAATAATGATATTAATACTAATATATGAATATTTGTTGATATATTAATATGTTAATATTAATGATGTGTAATATATAGTAAATATAGCAAATAAATAAATAAATAAATAAATAATGTAGATTAGAATGTAGTTCAGCCTTTAAGTGCAGCCCTTCATAATATTTTTTGGCTCTCATATGGCCCCTTGGAAAAAAATAATTGCCCACCCCTGATCTAGCAATACTGTATTTGCTTTGATGAAGTGTAACCACTAATATATTAACTTCCAAAATAGATAAGGACTGGTTGGAACCACAGCTTATTTTCTGCCTGTATAATGCACTTGCACCAGTGGCATTGTGGCCAGAATTAGGCTCATTGCATCAATGGTTGAATGGTATGTCAACATCGATGTCAATTCAACAGGTCTATTCTAGATAGGATTATGAATAGGTGTTTGCATGTGTCAACATGAGATGGCTGCCAACTTACGTCATCTCCATAACATTCAAAGGGTTTTAGGGAATCAGAACTATATTTGGATATTCAATGTGTGAGAAGGACTGAGGCATGGAGATCGTCATAGGCATTATGCTGGTTGATATCACAGATAAACAAACAAATTGATCTTGCAAAATTAGCCTACTTGAATAATATTATGTCACTGTATCTGAGGACACCAGATGGATAAGTGCTCTGGATGAATGGGAAAACATAAAGTTTGGATGTTCTGCTACCTATGCAAGGATAGCTATTGTTTGGCCTGTAAGCATCCATCTCTAACATGGGTAAGAGGAAGACCTAACTGGCTTAATGGGATCCCAAGAGAGCAAAGAAACAAAGATAATAACATGACTTTAAAACTGAAATGTGGCAGAACTAACTGCATTAAACTATTAGGCAAACTCAGCACTAGTTATTTCTCCAAACCCTACAGCAATAAAAGCCTCAAATCTATTGTGGCTTTTGACTGTAACAATCACAGGGAACAGAGAACTCTAATAGGGGCACAGTCATTACTACCCTGTCAGGATTTAAAGAGGATAAGATTCCAAATTCTCGAATTACAAAACTGTTCCCCCACATTTTGGGGGGTCATTTCCCAGTGTGTTTAAATAGACCAATTTACACCCACAGATCATTGCGAGCTGTATGGGATTTTGTCTAGCAAAATCTTTCCCTGTGTTGATCACTATGGAAACTGTATTCCTCATTACAAATAATCACAGCATGTTAACAGTAAAGTCTTTTTCATGCACAACACACTCGGCTTTTTTTTTTTTTTAAGTGCAGCAAACCCTATGATTTTCATTTTCTTTCCACATGCCTCATTGTCTCTGTTTTGTTTCTTTTAAATATAATTATAAGGGAAATCAATTGAAATTTCCTTTAATGTGTGTGTGTGTATGTGTGTGTATTACACAGAAGAATAGAATTGGAAGAGACCCATCCAGTCCAACTCCATTGTGCCTTGCAGAAATACACAATCAAAGCACTCCTGACAGATAGTCATTCAGATTTTTAATTAAAAAGTCCAAAGAAGGAGATGCCAACTCACTACGAGGCAGCAGCATATTCCATTGTCAAAGAGCAACTCCCTTAAATTGATCCAGCAAATGAATTCTAATGTTTTCAGACACTCCGAAATGCTAAACTCTAGTACCTCAAATGGTTTTAACTAACTGAATTATTAGTTTTAAAATTGGACTAAAGTCTGGAATGAATTTGCTACATTCCTAAAATGGAGAAAACCAGATAAAGGTTTTCCCCTGACGTTAAGTCGAGTCATGTTAGACTGAGGGTTGGCGCTCATCTCCATTTCTAAGCTGAAGAGTCGGAGTTGTCCGTAGACACCGCCAAAGTCATGTGGCAGGCACGACTGCGTGGAGCACCGTTACTTTCCCGCCAGAGCGGTACCTATTGATCTACTCACATTTGCATGTTTTCGAATTGCTAGGTGGGCAGAAGCTGGGCCTAACTGCAAGAGCTCACGCTGCTCCTCAGATTCAAATTTGCGACATTTTGATCAGAAAGTTCAGCAGCTCAGCAGTTTAACCTATTGTGCCACCGGGGGCTCTGGAGACCATCAATTTCTATAGTTTCCCTTCCCTGCCATTCTCCTTCTACTGTATTTTGCATGATGAGATGAGAAAACTGACTTAGAATTACTACCTATGTAAGGTAAATAAATACATAGTTGTTGCCAGGCAAACACAACATTCCGCACAAGTCTTTACCTTCAAGTGATATTATTGGCAAAAAAGGGCTATTGACTTAATTAGACATGTAATTTAATTTTACAGGTCAAGGAAAAATGGATCCGTATCTTGTTTGAGTTTCTTCAAAGATATATATGGATTTCTAGTTCAGAGATGAGAAGGGAGATGCAGGGAAAAAATCAATCAAGATACCAAAAACATCTCTTTAAATTCTTCTCGGCACAATGGACAGTATTATCTTCTTTAAATGAGTACTAGCAAGTTTGCTACTGGAATTCACAAAAGACTGAGACTACTATCTCTACCTTACATCATCTAAAAGTATTACAACGGCCGGGAAGACTTGTTTGTAATGACTCAATTGACTTTTGTGTGCAAATATTAATTTAGAAAGTGAATTCATAGCATCTCAGACTATTGATTCATCCAGTATGGTTGTGTCTGATTAGCAGGGTCTTCCTGGGTTTTCAGATAGGATTTCATCTCAGTCCCACCTGGAAATGTCTCACCTGCTGAACCTGCTTTGCTTCTAAAGCAGTGGTTCTCAACCTGTGGGTCCCCAGGTGTTTTGGCCTACAACTCCCAGAAATCTCAGCCAGTTTCTGGGAGTTGAAGGACAAGACATCTGGGGACCCACAGGTTGAGAACCACTGTTCTAAAGTCAAACCAGAACAAATGTGTTCAGGGTAATGTGTCTGGACATTTTCCATGTTGTCAAAATTCTTCTTAAATTACGGTGGCCAAAAGTGGACACAGCATTCCAGGTGGAATCTGATCGAAGCAGAACAAGTGGAATTTTTAGGTTTATTCACCTATATGCTATAGTCCTATCCTTGCAGCCTAGAATCACATTGGCTTTTTATACTGCCATATTACACTGTTGACTCATTTATTTATTTATTTACTTTATTTATATTCCGCTCTTCTCACCCCGAAGGGGGCTCAGAGCGGATTACAGGTACACATACTTAGCAGACAATCCCTGCTGTTTTCTACATACACAGTACACACTGTACACAGTACACACATATAAACCAACAGAGGCAAACTCTGGCCACCAGAGGGAGCTGACACACTCCTCATCTCTCAATGTCCCTTGTTGTTCCTTCTGCATTCCTCAGGGTTCCTGGAGTTCTTTTAATGGTCTCATAATTCAGTCAAAATTTGCCTCTCCACTTAATGTGGTACCTTTATCACCTACTTATTTATTTATTTATTTATTATTTCAATTTGCTAATCCGCCCTTCCCGAGGCTCAGGGCGGTTACTTGACAGCTGCAACTGTCTTTCGGGCTGCAAAGGTAGACAGCAGGCTACACTTGAGGTCGAGCACTCACCTCAACCCGGGCAGGCCTCAAACTCATGACCTATTGGTCAGAGAGATCTTATGCAGCTGACACTTAGCCAGCTGCGCCACATTCCCGGTGAACTCATGTTCAGCTCATGGTCCGCTAATACTTCTAGATCCCTTTCACATAAACAATTTTCCAGCAAAGTGTGATGCATGGTATGCATATACTGTATGTACATATCATTTATATTCCACCCAAGTTTGTTACCTTATATTTCTCCCTGCTCCAATTAATTTTGTTGGTTTTGGCAGAAATCGTCAATCATCATTTTGAATTCTGGTTTTGTTCCCTGGGCTATTAGCTACTCCTCGTAACTTGGTGTCATCTGAACATTTGATAAAGATGCCCTCTATTCTACCATCGAAACCATTCATAAAAATGTTGACTAGCGCTTCCCCCCTCCCCAAATACCCCACTAGAATCTTCTTCTCCAGGATGAAGAGGAGTCATTGATTCGCAGAACTGGACAGGCGAGGTCTGATCAAAGCAGAATAGAATGATACTAACACTTCCTTTGATCTTGATAGTACTCCTATTGATGCAGCCTGGAAATCACATTGGATTTTTTATCTGTTGTAGGAAAACAGTGGTAAAAATCCTCTGAACAAACCTTTCAAAGAAAAAGGCCCTCCACAAGTTGGAGTCAACTGGAAAACAGACAGCAACAAGAAGTAATGGCGATAATACCACTACTACCAAGGACAACTGACAAGGGAACATATAACTGGGAAGTCGTAAGCCAGATAAGAATAGAATACCGTATTTTCTGGCGTATAAGATGACTCCCAACTTTTCCAGTTAAAATAGTTTGGATATACTTTCCATATACTCTTCCAATGCACACCAAATAAAATTTTTAAAAGCATCAGATTTGATTTCAATATGGTAATTTTCCTATTACTGTATCTCCTTCTCTGCCTCTCACACCACACACATGTGTACCTGCACCGCTTCACTGCAGTCTTCAGGAGTGAGATCTGAGAGGCAGAGGAGGAGGTACGGTAATAGGATACAAGGGCGGGCCAGGCAGGTAAAAGAGGTGTGTTTTTCTGGGCCCAGAGCCACTCTATCCTTTTTTCCATAACCTGGGCAGCCTGGACGCCTGCAGCTTGTTCCACCCTTCACTTACCCCTTCCCAGTGAGGCACCCCTTCACCTCACCATCAGGACCACATTAAGTCCACGAATCCTCCTGAATGGATTTTCTTCTACCGTACTTGTACAGCGTCGTCCTTAATGCTTTCATACAGTCTCTGCATACGGCAGGGACGCGGCCACTGCCATTTTTGAGCTCCCCCCACCATATGCAGCAACCACAGATTCTCCAATCCGGATTGGAAGTTTCAGCACCCGCTCTATAAGATGACTCCCGGCATATAAGACGACCCCTGGTGTATAAGTCAACTCTCGCATATAAGATGGCTCCTGCGTATAAGGGGACCCCTGATTTTTGAGAATATTTTCTTGGGTTAAAAGTAGTCTTATACGCCAGAAAATACGGTAAGTTGATTGTCACTATACAATTAAATTAAATGCTTTGCCCAGCACACATCACGAAAACAACACACCCACATCCCTCCACATTCCAACCACCAGCACACAACCCCCAATGCCACATCAATGCAAAACCATGGAGTTCAATATAGTTACAGCTCTAGGATAAAACACTATCTCTCAGTATGTTTGTCCTTGTCATCCTGTATTATATGTCAGATGGCAATAATTAAACAAAAAAAGAGAGAATGTGCTGGGTGAGATGGATTCTTAAGTATGTTCTGAGGTTTCTTAAGGCTATGTTAGCTTGGAGAACTTCAAAGGATCATGTCCTGAATGGGAATTTGAGCCCTGGGATCCGGAATCAACACTCAAACCAGTTCATTATACTGGCCCAAGGTGACCTTAAACCTGTATAAACCACTAACAAGACACTACTTTAAGTGTGTGTGAAAGAGGAAAGGCTATAAGAGAAATAGAGGTAAGAACAATTCTCTACACACTGAGGGATCCATGTCACAAAGCAGCCATTTTATTTTAGGATGTACTGTACTCAACTGAGTTGAATGAAGTACACATTTTTGTATCATTAGAGCAACCTACACGGTTTTGGATTCTCCATTGCATTTTTTTATTCTTAGGCACAAATTAAATCACAATAATGTTCAGTTAGTATTCTTTCCAATCTTTTCCTCCTATGATATTAAGACAACACACAGCCACACAAGATGAGAAAAAAATCTCATAGTCCCATTGAGATATTGATTACAAAGCTTACTCAGATGTCATAAAATATATCAATGCACTGAGCTTTTTTGTTCCTTCACCTAAAGCTCTGGAATTTCACTTCTTCCTTGATTTCCATTCAAGTGCATAGCTAAAGAAAATATAAAAAGCCCTCCCTCCTCCACTCCTTACTTATAGCTACCTGGTTATTAAATCCAAAAAGGGCTGTATACTGTAATTTAGAGAATTCAGATGCAAAAGTGTGACAATTGTATAATGAGTCAGGTCTTCACCCACGCCGAGAAAAACCTCAAGGAAGCTGTTCCATGCAAAAGACCCAAAGAAATACTTCTCAGCAGCTGGCATATTTAAATAAAGCCTGATTGCAAGAAAAAAAAGGAAATTGGGATGGATTGCTCACTTTGAACTTTTGGATGGACAGGCATGGAATTCAACCAACACAAAAGATGTATGCCGCTGCCCAGGTATTAACAAAGAGCCGGTTGCATTGTGCATTAATTGGCATCAAAACACAAACAAGGAGACTAACAAAAGAATGTCAGACTGATCCAAAGGCAGCATCCAAGAGGAACACAAATACCATCACGTCAAGCAACAATGAACTCCTGACAGAGAAGAAAAGGATTAAGCAAAATGGTAAGTGAGAACTTGAAGGCAGCAGATGAAGAAGGGAAAGACTCTTAACATCCAAAATGACTGCAATTTTTTGACATATAGTTTTTAAAATAGAAATATAGCTTTGATAGCTACATGAAATGTGAACCATTGCCACAGGAACATGAATATTCCCTGAAAAGGCTATTTCCTTTACTATCCACTACCTTACATTTGACATGAGTTAAGATATGTTTCTTAATTATCAGAAGATAGTGAAACATGGTTCTTTGGCACTCTTGACTTCTTTGCAAAATATCTAGGACTACTTCCAATGTTTGATTTTTCTTTTTTTGCTATTGTCTCTTATGAAGCCTGTATCACATAGTGCAGGGGTGCTCACACTTTTTCAGCATGCGAGCTACTTTTAAAGCAACCAAGTCCAAAAGATCTACCTGCCTCCACCGCCGTGCGCTCCTGCCGCTCCCGCGCGTGCTTCTGCTGCTGTTTTCCGCCCATGCAGCGCTTCTTCCGCCTGCGGGGTATTGCAGGAAGGAGAAAGAATGAGGTGGGGCATCCAGAGGGAGCGCTCCGCCCTGCCTGTCTCACTGGCAACAGAGTCTGCACAGCTGCTTCTGGATGAGAGAGAGGCAGGGCGCTCCCTCCAGAGACCCCGCCTCGTGCTTCCTTCTTCCTGCAATGCTCCACAGGTGAAAGAAGCACCGCAAGAGCAAAAGCCAGCAGTAGGAGCGCGCGCAGGCGCATGGCAGGAGCACCCCATCCAGCTGGTGAGGCCGGAAGAGGGCCGAATATCTACTAGTAGCTCCCGAGCTACCTAATGAGCACCCCTGACATAGTGGTTTGTGTGGTTTGGACTATGATTCTGAAGAGACCATGGTTTGAATCCCTGCTCGGCCATGATAACTGATTGGGTGACTTCAGAAAACCCAATGATAGGTTCATCATATGTCAGAAATGACTTGAAGTCACAAAGCAGCAGCAATGGTCTTTTGAGCCTATTTACTCTACTGAATTTATTCATGTACTAGTTTCATCAAGACAACCAAGAGAGGACTGGTTAGTTTGATGTAATGGGTATTTTTTTAATCAAAGGCATGGAGTGAAGGGACTGAAATTATATTGAACATCACAATGGCATGAACAGCTATACCACTGAGCTCAATGGTCATGAGTTGAAATGCACCACTAAACAATATCACCCAAAGTACTTGAAACAACACCAGCAACATATAGCTCACGGCTACATATTCCGATTAATCCAAATGTGCTCTTCAATGTACCTCTACTGGGCCAGAATACTGGATAACATTAATGATCTGGAGAAAGGAACCTAGAACAATCCCAATCATGTACAGGGACATAATTCTGCATTCATTTTGTTCTTGGGAGAAGTCATGAGGGATTTTTTAGCAAATCTGTTTCTGCTGAGAGAATATCTTTAAAATATTCAGAGTTTCTGAAGCCAATTCACAATTCACGATATAGCCTGCACGAAGTTCACATGTAGTTGTTTGCACAGAATTTGTGTGTGTGCAGAAAATGATGTTTTCTGTGCAAAATGAACACATTTGGGTTTTGCACAGGACACATATCAAACCATGAAGATCATTATCTAGTTAGGTTTCTTTATACACAACACAAAACCTATGCTTTTTGAAACCGTGTTTGAAAAACTTTTGGATATTCTTTCCATCCTCTATCATATGTTTGATAACATGTTCAAAATGGTTCATACACCAAGCTGTGCCTCTAGGGACCCGGTCGCATCACAAATGCAACAATAAGTACATAGTTACAAATATAAACAAGAAAGGTATCCTCTCCAGAGGCTTTGAGGGAAGGGCAGTGTTTATCTTCCTTGATGCCTCTGGCTCTGCTCTTGGGGACTCCTGGCAAAACCGAGGCATCCGATTCTGTGACACAAGGACAACAACACCTACTTGCCACAGAGGCTGGGGAATAAAAGGACTATGCATAAAGAGCCCCAGGGTTAGCTCAAGGGAACACACTCCTAGCAGAACTGATGCCCTGACTCTGCAATGTGAGGCCAGTAACACCTGCTTGCCCAAGAGGCTGGGGAATAAAAGGACCATGGCTGTGGGGCCTCAGACATAAGCAAGAAGTGAAGGTACCATCACCAAAGGCTTTGGTTCTGGCCCAGTTTACCTGTCGGAACATATCTCCCTCTGAGAAACCCCAAGGGCCTTAAGATCATATGGAGAGGCCATGCTTTCCGTTCCACCGCCATCACAGTCGCATTTGGTGGGGACGAGAGAGAGAGGGCCTTTTTCGGTGGTGGCCCCTCGGCTGTGGAACTCCCTCCCTAATGAGATCAGATCTGCCGCCTCCCTCATGACCTTCTGGAAGAAGCTCAAATCCTGATTATGGGATCAAGCTTTCGAAGAATAGATTGTTTTAATTGACTGTTTTTAGCTGACGACAATGGATTGATTTGGAAGAGTTAAGATGATGTGAAACAGCAAACTGTTTAAATATATTTATAGTTGTTTTTAATGTTTGCTAAATGTATATAATGCTTTGATTTTATTGTTCGGCTGTCACAATGCAGGGACTCGGCCCAGCCCCTTAATCACACACACAGAGACGGTAATCAGCTAACTATTTATTGAATAATAAAAAACAGGTGAAAAGGGTAATTGTCCAAAAAAGTATCAAAGATGCAATCAAAATGGTAAAGTGTTCTTAGGTAAATCCAAGAGCAAAAGCTTGACAAAAGTTCCGCAAAAGCAATGCGGATCAAAACAGACTTGGTCCGTGGCAATTCAAACAAGGCAACGAACGCTCTTCCGGTCCAAAACCCTTCCAGTCAATCAGATACTCCAACTTCCGGTACTGGATGCGTACATCCAGGATGTCCTATACCTCAAACTCCTCCTCGCCATCCCTCATCACTGGAGGGAATGGCGGCTGCGTCACATCAGGCCGCACCCCTTTCGCCGGCCGCAGCAGGGAACGGTGAAAGACCGGGTGAATCTTCATGTCCGCTGGAAGTTGTAGTTTGAATGCAACAGGTCCCACACTTTCCAGCACCTTGTAAGGTCCCAAAAATCTTGCATCGAGCTTACGGCAAGGCCTTTGTGTGGGCAAATTCTTAGTGGACAGCCAAACTTTGTCTCCAACTTGAATCTCTGGACCCTCTTGGCGCCGCCGATCAGCCATCCGCTTGTAATCCGCTTTCGCCTGGTCCAACTGTGTGCGGAGCATGTCTTGCATTGCGGTGAGCTCCTGCAGCCAATCCTCCGCCACTGGTACATCTCCGGACTGGTCCACGGGAGGGTAGAACCTCGGGTGGTGGCCATAGTTTGCAAAGAAAGGAGTTTCTTTGATGGATTCTTGCGTTGCATTGTTGTAAGCAAACTCTGCCAAAGACAACAATGACGCCCAGTTGTTTTGCTGATAGTTTATGTAGCACCGCAGATACTGTTCCAACGTGGCGTTAACCCTTTCGGTTTGCCCGTCGGTCTGGGGGTGATGGGCCGTGGATATCCGTGCCTCAATTCCCAACAGCTTCTGAACAGCCCGCCAGAACTGGGAAGTAAATTGGCTGCCCCGATCCGTCACCAAACTCTGTGGAAGTCCATGCAGACGAAATACATCTTGCACAAACATATCAGCAGTCTCCTTGGCAGTAGGCACCCCTACACATGGTATGAAGTGGCTCATCTTGGTAAGACAGTCCACCACGACCAGGATCGTGGTGAAACCCTTGGACTTTGGCAAGTCAGTGATGAAATCGGCCAAAATCATCTTCCACGGCGCGGATGGAGTGGGAAGCGGTTGGAGCAAACCCGCCGGCTTGCCCCCTTGCTTCTTGGCCCTCTGGCAGACCGGGCAAGTGCTGACATAAGCCTCAATGTCACTTCACACCTTTAGCCACCAGAAATCTCGAAGCACTAACTGTAGTGTTTTAAACAACCCAAAGTGTCCCGCTGCCCGGCTGTCATGGCACAGTTTGAGAATGTCCTCTCTCTCAGGCCCGGGGGAAACATAAGTACAGTCACGGCGGCATAACAGGCCGTTTTTTACCTGGAAAGGGAATTGCATCCCCTTGGTTGTCTGCTCTTGAACCCAAGGGTCTCCCTTCTGTTGAGCTTGGATACGTTCACTCAGAGTCCTCTTGCCGCCCGGGTCCGGGTTGATGCAGTTAAGTGTTTAGCAGTAATAACAGCTAATAACCCTAGCTGTCATTACTGCTAAACACTTAACTGCATGGATTATATATTGCCTGTATTTGTTGATGCTATAGTGTTGTTCCTGCTGCGGGACGCCCTCTAGAATCTCCGTATTGGCCACGCCCACGGTCCTGAAGAAGCCCCTTTCGGGGAGAAACGAAGGCGCAGAATATAACCATTCGTTGACTGCTTTGAATGCCTCCCAGTTATTGCCAGCATTTGTGCATTCTATGATTGTTTGTTGCACTTTATGAATGTTAAAACTATGATTTGTATTGCGCCTGGGATGGCTTCCGGGTTCTGTGTCCGTCCTTGATGACGTAGGAGCTTTCCCTCCCAGCTGCGGCGTCTCTGCTCACTCCTGTGTGAGTCAGCAGCTCGTATATGCTGTATATGTTCTCTATGTGAATAATGATACAGATAGGGCATTGACCCTTGTATAAAATATGTTGCTATGTTTAGAATGAACTCATGTTTTTGATTTTTGAAACACAAGACCATTGAGTCTGCTTGATTGTGATAAAAAATATATCTTTGTGATTCATAATATTCTTGTGTTGCTTTCATCTATTCTCTCTGCTGTAATACAGCCCCAATCTATTTGCTGAGCCGGGTTTCCGCCAAACCGGGTCGGGACAGTCAGGGAGGGATGTCGGCCCGCCGTGGCCCGAAGATCCACCACCTCCTGGTGTAATTCCACAATCTGGGCGGCGGTTAACTGAGCCATTTCGCCGACTCTCCTCCGCCGGCGCCTTCCGCGTCCCGTGGTGTGAAAAGGGGTTCGTGGAGTTGCTCGGCCAACTGTCACAATGCAGGGACTCGGCCCAGCCCCTTAATCACACATACAGAGACGGTAATCAGCTAACTATTTATTGAATAATAAAAAAACAGGTGAAAAGGGTAATTGTCCAAAAAAGTATCAAAGATGCAATCAAAATGGTAAAGAGTTCTTAGGTAAATCCAAAAGCAAAAGCTTGACAAAATTTCCGCAAAAGCAATGCGGATCAAAACAGACTTGGTCCGTGGCAATTCAAACAAGGCAAAGCTCAAGGAATCAAGGCCCAAGAAACTTCTTGGAACACACGAGCCTCAGTCCTGGCTCCGTGGATCTTCACTCGCTTCACTCCCTTCAAATCAGAAGTGGCCGAGCAACTGAGGATCCGTTCCCACGGATCCTATACTTAATTCCCTTGGTGAGATCTACGGCGCTCTAGGCTTCTGCGCCAATCTGTGCTACGGGGCTCACTGCTCCTGTGGCGCTCTAGGCTTTGATGCCATTCCCTTCTGCTAGACTCAATGCTCCGACGCCTATCAAAGCTCCATCCTTGCCTCCCAGCACCTGGGTCGTTATCTTCATGAGAGCCTGACTCCCTTCCAACTTCCATGGGCTCATCCCTCGCTAGCTCCCGGACTTTCTCTTGTGATCCGAAACCACCTGGTTTCTCATAGTGATTACCTGAGTCAGTCTCCTCAGTGTCTGACTGACCTTCCCAGCTCGCATAACCATCAGGCCAGCCATGATCCCATTCTAAGCTCTCTGTGGGAGATGAAGGCCCAGCTACCTCATCATCCCCGTCTTCATCATCTACATTGTCCGCAATTGGCCCTAATGCAAGCGGGACCCCCGGGGCGGCCCCCTGCCCCCCTGGGACGAAGGAGAACTGGGTTGCTAGATAGGCACTGAATGGTGCCTGTTGGTAACCATCCTGAGTCCCTCGTCGGAGGTGAGAAGGACGTAATATAAATGCTCCTAATAAATAAATAAATTTGGAGGAAGCGACAGTGTTTGTTTTCCTTGCTGCTTCTGGCTCAGCTCTTTGGACTCACTCCTGGCAGAACTGAAGCCCTGACTTTGCGATGCAAGGCCAGCAACAAAAACCGGCAAGTGATAGTTCACAACTAACTTGGGCTGTGGGCCCTTCCATAATCCACTTATGACACCACAACTGTTAAAATAGGTGTTCCTCCAGACTTTTACCAAACTGATCAGTAACCTGCTGCTATCATCAGATAAGACTCCCCCCGCTATCCGCCCACCCCAGGACCTCATATCAAATTTGCCACCCCACAAGAAGACTCAGGATGTTTTTTGCCCAATCTGTATCCAATCTGTACCCAGAGATTTTTGTGTTTTGAGGGGAGCGAGGAGGGTATAAAAAGATGGGCTAAAACGCTATGGAAAGGGAGATGGGGATAGCTTGTGTGTGTGTGTGGGGGGGGGGGAGGTCTATGTTGTTAAAATGCAGCAATATCATAAATCATAATAATAGGTTTTTAATGCATATATGTTTTCTTACTTTTTAATTTTAATGCATATGCTTATTGTTGTTATATGTTGTTCATACGACACTGAATTGTTGCCAATTTGTAAGCTGCTCTGGGTCCCCTTCGGGGTGAGAAGGGTGGGGTATAAATATAATTTAATAAATAAATCTGTCAATGAATCAAGAATGGATGCAGTAGGACCCCTGTATCTATGGGACCAGTATACACAAATTTAACCATATTCAATAAAATTTAGGTATTTTTAGGTCCTTCAGCATGGCTCTAGGTTTTTCTTGTTCCAGATAGATATCCTTCATTTAAATAGGGTTACTTATTATCCAATGTTTTGTACATCCAGGAATGTATACCCCTTATTCTTCATCTAAAATTTTGAAAGCATGTGAGCACATACAGAGCATTTTCTTGCACAACCTCACTGCCAATCATGAAACTGTGATCCACAAAGTTCAGTGACAGAACACTGGTATTGTATGCAAGATAGAGCCATGAGTAGCAAATACACTCTGAAACAACCCCTAGTTTTATTTATTTATTTATTTATTTCCTGCATTTATAATCCGCCCTTCTCACCCCCCCCCCCATCCCGAGTCTGTCTCTCTTGTATGCTCTGCCTCTTGTTAATATCTAACAAGCCCACTCTTTTGCACTCATTTTACAATAACCGTATAATTAAAAGAGATCATGTAAGAAGTAGAAGTAGATAGATAAAACTGAAATGAAAAGGATAAGGAACGGGGACAGAAAAGCCAAGACAAAAAGAGATGGGGGAAGGAAGAAAACTTTCAATTAATTATCCAAAAGCCTAACGTTTTGTGAATAAGATGCTAAAGAACTGCAAAGGGGTCATTGCAGGTCAGCTAGGATAGTACTATGTAATTACATATGATACAATAAGATGGAATAGAAATCAGTCCTGGATATAATATGTTCCGGCACAAATGGCCATTCCATAAGAGCACAAATAAAGGGGGAGCTCTGAAAGTTAGATGGAATAAGAAGAAAAAAATATGCAAATTAATAGCTTAAATTAACCAGCAAGTGAATTCTAAGCTTGGTCTACTATACAGATATAAGCAGGGGGCATAATGATATAAATCTGATGGGAAAGAGGATTGATGAATGAAAGTGATTCCTAAAATTTGTATTTCAGAGATACAGTAGGTCAACAGCACTCATTTGACTTTCCAGATAGTTCTAAAGAAGAAGAATAATGTTCAATGTGAGTTATTGTCCTTATTACTGTCTTATATTGTATTCTATGTTCTTAGAACAGGACAATGGGGAGAAGTTGGCAGTAGAGTTTCAAAATCTGATCCAAACATTTTGAAGAGAATTTTTTTTTTACCTTTTAACCCCCAATAGCATTGAGAAAATCTCAGAATTGTGACCCCCGCCCAACTATTGCAAGCTTGGCTGCTTTGTACCATAGGTAAAGGAGCAACCATCTCAAAACAGAAATATTCATATCCATCCTACAAGACAGTAAACTTGATGCTTACCTTTCTCACAGTCTTGTCTGGCTCCAGGGCAATGTCAGGAATGTTGGCATCAACCATGAGGGAGAACAAGTTCAGAATCAAGTTGGAATACCTACAACAAGTGGGACCACAAGTGAGTCAAGAGAGCATTTACAATGTAAGAAACCATTGGTTAGAGGAGATGTAGGGTCAGCTTTGTATAGTGATAGGAGGGCCAGAGTAGGACAATGAGAGTTCAGACTTAAAATCCCCTCTTGACAATGGAAACCCAACAGTAAAGTATTCAATTATTTAAACATGGCTGTCATGGCCCACCTTAACCTTCTCTTCTCCAAGCTAAATATATTTAGGTCTCCATGCCGTTCCTCATAGGGCTTGACTTTGAGATCATTAACCATAGATGTTAAAACTACAGTATCTGTGCAACCCTATCCTCCATAAAGGATATTAAAATTATCTGTGCAACCCTATTCTCAAAGACTTTATGGTAGAATGCTAAAAATTCAATCCAAGTAGATCTACCACCTTATTTATTTATTTATTTATTATTTATTTCTTCGACTTATTAGTCGCCCTTTCCCGTAGGCTCAGGGCGACTCACATTGTGGGAGTCGCAGAACAAGTAAAATCAGGGTAAAACAGAGCATAGTAAAATTGCTGTAACCAGCGCGCAAGCATGGTTTGGGCGCGGTTTTATATACATAACCTAAGCACCGAACGCCTGGGTGAAGAGGAGGGTCTTGCAGGCCCTGCGAAACGTTAGCAGATCGGCCTGCGCTCGGACTGTGGGGGGAAGAGCATTCCACAGCACCGGCGCGGCAGCACTGAATGCCCTCCTCTGCGTTGAGGTCAGATGAACAGATCGCCGACTAGGCACCACCAGGAGGTTTTGGGACTCGGATTGCAGTGGTCGTGGAGGACTGTAATGGGAGAGGCGGTCCCTTAGATACCTTGGCATAGAAATTGCTGGCTGACACATACCCAAGCAATAGCACCCTTTCAATGGTTGTTGCTGATTAGAGTTCTTTTAAAAAGTGATCAAACAGGGATAAAGTAAAACTCTCTCTCTCTTTTAAATGTAACTTTTATTGCCAAAGGCATTTATAACCATTAAAGGGGAGCACCTTGTCAGATGTCTTGAGGTTTCAAAATTAACTTGGCATGCTGGAACCAGCTGACAGTCTTATTAAGTACTGCACATATTATTTGATTTTCAGGCCTTGTTTTTGTGTTTTTAAACTGCTTCTTCTCCCAAGCACAAAAAATAAATCTGTTAAATTAGTCGTGAAACCACTTCTATGGTGACCCATTTGTCATTTTGAGGGGTAAAAATGGGAGAAAGAGTGAATATGAAAAATGTGTGTGAGAGAATTAATATACAAATGAAATACACTCCCATTTGGAAGCTTCTTTATTAAGTTATAGCTCTCAATGTGCACAGCAAAGAACCATAAATTACAGTTAAATTGGCTGAAGGTTTTTAGCTAACTGGCTCATCTAGCTTTAAGGTTTCTACACAGGAAAATACACATGTGCGAGCGTAATAGAGAATGACCCTTGTACCAAGTTGTGCGTGTTTTTGATTTCAGTCATGGGAAAATGGAAATCCACTAGAACCCTGAAACAACTTTTCACCACAAACCACACTCTGTCCAGGTAATCCAGTAAGCAAAAATTTATTAAGATAAGAGTATATAAAAATAAGCAAATCCAGAAAAGGAGAATCAAAGTCCAAACAGTTATTTCCAAGATAACCAAGATTCCAAAATCCTTTCAAATACAGTCTCAAGCGTCAATCCAAAGATATATCCATAAACATGACACCATGAATCCAAGGTAGGCAACACATGCCACACATGAAACTAGAACAAGGAACAAACTCAGAAATTGAATACATGAATACACAAAGATAGGACCAGGAACTGATAGCTGTTCACCTGAATGCAATGTTGCTCTCACAAAGCAGAAAAACACTTAAAGGGCTTCAATGCCTCCCATGACATCATTTCTCACACACCTGCTTTTCCTCTCTTTATCTCTAAGCTGCTGGGAAAAACAAGTCTGTCTCTCTTGTACGCTCTGCCTCCAAGTGCCTTGATCTGGACTAACATTCATCTCCCACATTTCTCTCAGCATGCACTTCTGGCAGATTCTCATGAGAATTGATATTGCTTTCTCCGATCTCAAAAGAACTGCTAGGAGATTCCAAAACAACTCTCTCCAGGCCACTTCTATCCTCCTCTGGGCTCTCCAAATCTATTCCAGCATCCACTTTGTCATATTCTGAGCACTCAGAATCTGATCAGGCTACAACACCAAGCTCTTAACATTTGTCTATCTAGTCCAATAGTATCAATTTGAGTTGACAGCAATGGCCTTCCAGAGGTTCATGACAGATTCATTGTTAGTATTTACATCCACAATATTCTCCAATGCCCTGCTTGGCAAATCATCATAGCCTATCAGTGGTTGCTCTGGTCAGACAGTAGAACTGACCTGGCACGATCCAGTTGCCACTGCATCGCTAAGCAATGGAGCAAGGAGGCACTGTAGTTCTCCTTCCACATTTGTGAGAACAATCAGATTTGATTGTTTACAGATTTTATTAAAATACTCTCTCTATAAATCTCTAGGTCTTCAATGGCCAGTGTCTACCCAAGGTTGACCAAAGTCTTACTGATGGACCTAGGGATTCATCGAGAGAAGGTCTCCCAAATTTTTAAAATTGTGTTTTTAAAATGCATGGTTATTATCACTTTTGCAGGACTCCAGCATCCAAACCCCATGTAGTTATGAAGTCTAATATTTTTGAGTTTTACTTCAAATATAGCAACCTAATACCATGTTTCTCTAAAATTAGGCCATTGTCTTATATCTTATATGCCTTGCCTGGCCTGAAGGGAAGAAAGAACAGAAGGAGGAGGAAAAAAAGGAGGAGGTGGCAGGAAGTGAGAGAGAGGAAGGCCCAGACTTGCACCCACCACTACTGCAGAAAATTATTGCACTTCACTTTCTATGTGTCCCTCTATGCCTCAGCTTGTATCGCTATGTCTTATTTTCAGGGTATGTCTTATATCGGGCCTGCCTAACAAGTGCCCCGTGGGCCGCACACGGCCTGCCAGCCCCTTGGATGCGGCCCTCCTACCCTCCTGAAATTTTTTTCAAAAAAAATTCTGATTTTTTTAAAAATCCCCAAAAATGCGTGCGGTTTTGCCCGCTTCCGAGGCTGGCGTGACGCTTTGGGGGGAGGGCAGAGCCATGGGGAGCCGCCCGTGGCTCCGCCCTCTCTCCCAAAGCATCACGCCAGCCTCGGAAGTGGCGGTTTCACCTGCTTCTGAGGCTGGCGTGATGCTTTGGGGGGGGGGGGGAGGCCGGAGCCATGAGGAGCCGCCTGTGGCTCCGCCCTCTCTCCCAAAGCGTCACGCCAGCCTAGGAAGCGGGCGAAATCGGAGGAGGGGCGAGGGCGTGGCCGGGGGCATGGCCGGGGCGGAGTGGCCCCCTAGGTGATCAGTGACCGGAATTCCAGCCCTTGGGCCGGTAGAAGTTGGACAGCCCTGGCTTATATTGTGTAAATGCTTAGAATCTTCCTACGGCTTATTTTATGGGTATGTCTTATTTTCGGGGAGACACCGTATACTAGCTTCCAGTGGAATTTGACCATAGAGGTATGTAGACAGACCTAGAAATTCTTGGCGATATATTCCCTCACAATAAATAAATACTAATACTAATCTTTTTAAATATTATGTTTCAGTTTTATGGGGCTTCTGTGTTCTTAACTCTAGCCAATGTAGAGGGCTGATATAGATATTTTATCCTGCGATGCCCCCAAAATGTATTTTAAACTGCTGTAAGTCACTGAGATAATTATTATTGTGTCCTTCCAAGTTGTTATGCATTTGCTTACACAATGAACATTTAAAGTGCAAGAAAGCACCCCCAACCCCAACCCCCCAAACAAAACATAAATGTAGCTTAAGTTGGATAGGTTTATAAGCATTTTATATGTCTGTGTGTGCATGTGTATATATATAAAACTACTCCAGAATCCCATCCTGGGAGGAAGGTGAGGCATAAATCCAATAAATAAAATAAAACAAAAGACATGAAGTGCCACAAACTCAGACTTTGCCAGCCTTTCTGAGTGCTACCAATGCTGAAATAAAATGTAGTTAATTAGTTCCTGAAGAACAGAGAACATCACCATTAGACAATGACAGTTTCTTCTGACAGAGGGGGGAAAATAATCATCTCCTCTAAAGACAAAAGAGGAATGAGAAAAGAAGAGGAAAAAACAAAGGAAGTAGGCAGAAGATCGGTTCTTTAACAAATTCTCTTTCTCAATTTTCAGGTCTTTTTGCTAGACACATTTCCTAGCCCCAACGCTGTCTTCAATGCTTTGCTTAACACATTTAAACAATTGTTTAAAGTTATTGGAAAGACATCCCAGAGACACATGCAGGATTTCAAATGAGTTAGTCATTTTTTTTCCTATTCTTAGATTTCTTTCTTTCTCTCCAAATGCTTTATATGCACTTAAGCATAAAAGACTGTGTATTACGTGTGTGCCCAACCCCTCTTTTTTACGGAGCTTCTCCAACTTGTTCTCCAATCTTGAAACGAAATCAGTGGGGATGACTTTGAAGTGCATTTTATCTTAACTATTATCTTGAACATCCCCCTACTTTTTGTGCATTGTATTCCGCGCGCGCACACACATCATAAATATCCAATCAAGATGTCTCGTCATTTACATTCCTTTTTCTTTGGGCTGCCAGAAGACAAAGGCTATGCTGCGAACATTTTATCACACATTAGCAGGAGTGTTTCAAAGGCAATCATGCTGTAAATGTTAGATCCTAAATGCTCTTCACCCTTTCATCTTACTATCTATTATCTATTATCTTTGCAAAACTTGGTGGAAATTTGACTATCAGTACCCAGAGAGAATGAAATTTTCCCCACACTATAGGAGGAATCATATATATGTGCACAAAAAGGCCGCTTTAACCTTGCTCTGATCATGTGCCTAATGTCCTCTTTGCTAGTCTTACCTCCTTTAAGATATTTCCTCTTTGGTTAATTTACAATGCAATGGTTCCACTCATATATCTTTTTCAACACTATCATCAGATCACTCTTTTTTAAAATACTACATTGGATTATCTCTGTCTACATCACTTTTGAGTTCATCATCCTTCTTACCCTCAAAGATCTCCATATCTATACTAGAAGCATTTTCCTCATTTGGGTATTCATCTATTAGCCATATTTGAATTCTCCTGGCATGTCCAAAGGTCTAAATTTGGCCACAAGAGCTGGGGCCTGTCTACATCACACAACTGTAGCACTATCATTCCACTATAAATGTTATTATTCCATCCTATGAAATCATGCATTTGGAGTTTAGGGTGGATTATTTAGAATTCTTCATCAGATTGTTCCATCAAGTTCTGAACTCCAGGATGCCATGTGTAATGAATTCCTGACCTGGAAGGCTAGGAAAAGCCTGAAAAGGTAGGCCCAAGACATTGGCAGCCATCTATCAAGAATAAATCATTGCAGAGCCAGGTTGGAACTATAAAAGTCCTTTTATTAGTTAAAGAAAGCAAAGCATTTTACCGGAGCTTTCCTACAGCCTGCGTCTCAAAGCACATCAATCATGGCAACTGGAGCATTTTCTTATCTACAAATGTTTACATTCCAAAGGTTAAACATATGGGAACTTTGCTTTCATCACAGACATGAACTCTCCTTCTTCAGTTAACTCTATAATGGCCTAACTATATCACACAGCTTAGAAAATAGACACATTTAACAGAAAACATTTTAAACTCATTTTGTCATACATTCTAGCACTGACACCATCTTTGGCAGGTGCCATGGGGGCATTCATTTTAGGATTCTCATTTCCAAAAAGGGGGCTTGCCTAAGAGCGGCTTGGAGGGAAATGAGGGGAGTTAGGATTGGCTAGTAGAGAAGGAGGCGGAGCCTAACTTAGACAAAGAAAACAATACCCTGAAGTGTAGGTGTTTTAAAATCTGACAGCAGAGTGGGTCTGGCTATCAAAGGAGAAGGAGTTAGTGCTAGAGAGAAGAAGCCTGAGTGATCAGGTGGCTGGCAGAGTTAGCTGGCATGTAGAATCCACAGCTATCAGGGAAGATAGTTGGTAGAGGTATAGCTATATAGACCCAGAGTAGGACTATCTGTGTTGGAGTTAAGATTTACTAGGCAAAGAGGAGATCCTGTCAGTAAACTCTTTTAGGGAGAAAGATTGAACTTTGTAACTAAGATTTGAGCTGTTTAAAGGAACCATACACTTTCATGCTACTTGCTAGCCTGGTTTGAAGTTTCGGGTTGTAATGCTATCAGTACGCTGATGACACCCAGCTTATTCTGAAGATGGAAGGCCGACCGGACTCCGTACCCTCCAGTTTCCATCAGTGCCTTGAAGCCATTACTGGATGGCTGCGTGCCAGCAGATTGAGAGTGAATCCAGCAAAGACGGAGATACTGTGGCTGGGGTGACCTGGTGGTGAGGTGGTCCAGATGCCTACCCTGGATGGCGAGGCATTACACCTGTCATCTTCAATAAAGAGTCTCGAGGTTGTCTTAGACCCTTTGCTGACAATGGTTTCCACTGTTAGCAAATCCGCATTTTTCCATCTGTGGCAGGCTAGGCGGCTGGCCCCCTATCTATCCAGAGACAACCTGGCCACGGTGATCCAAGCCACGGTCATCTCGAGACTAGACTACTGTAACGCCCTTTACATTGGCCTGCCCTTGTCTGTGATATGGAAACTTAAGCTTGTCCAGAATGCCGCTGCACAACTTCTCACTGGAACCCCAGTGAGATGTCACATAACCCCCATCCTTCAGCAGCTACATTGGCTTCCGGTCGAGCACCAGATCACCTTCAAGGTGATGGTGTTAACCTTCAAGGCCTTGTATGGTCTGGGGCCATTGTATCTGAGGGACCGTCTCATCCCCTACCAACCCCAGAGGTCACTTCGTTCAGAAGAGCTGAACCTCCTCGAAGTGCCTAGCTTCAAATCCATCCACTTGACATCTACCCAGCACAGAGCCTTTTCTGTGGTGGCGCCATAGATTTGGAACATGCAAGTTCATGCCTTGCGAGATTTACCATCCTTTCGCAAGGCCTGTAAGACCTATCTTTTCCGGTTGGCTTTCGATTGTTGATCATCATAACCTGTTTAATTTAATTGATGTTTTATTCTGTTTTATGCTTATATGTGATTGTGAGCCGCTCTGAGCCCTCGGGGAGTGGCGGCATACAAGACCAAATAATAAATAAATAAATAAACAAATGCCAGAATCTTTGAACCATTAAGCTTAATATCTATGTTTTTAAGTTCTTTTAAATAAACTTCATTGTTTTGTTGTTCAAAATATCATTCTCAGGAGTGCCTCAGTCAAAGAAGTCTAAAATCAGCAATCAAAAGTCTAATGGTGGCAGTGTGTAATTATTAAGAATCACCCCAGTATTACCTCAGAGTAAAAAGCCTGTATGTATTCAGCACATTCCAGCCACAAATAAGCCAAGGGCTAACCTATTCAAGCCTTTCCTTTATAATTGATGGTAGCTTTGATTTTGGGGTTTCAAATACGCTCTGAAGCCAGAGTGAAGAGGGGGAGCCAGGAAGACAGATTTCCACCATGTCTCCTGGGTCATCGGTGGGCAGCCCCTCCCCCCAGCACCAACTGACGCTCTGAAGCCAGAGTGAAGAGGGGGAGCCAGGAAGACAGATTTCCACCATGTCTCCTGGGTCATCGGTGGGCAGCCCCTCCCCCCAGCACCAACTGACGCTCTGAAGCCAGAGTGAGAGGGGGGGGCAGGAAGACGGATTTCCACCATGTCTCCTGGGTCATCGGTCAGGAGCCCCTCCCCCCCAGCACCAACTGACGCTCTGAAGCCAGAGTGAAGAGGGGGAGCCAGGAAGACAGATTTCCACCATGTCTCCTGGGTTATCGGTGGGCAGCCCCTCCCCCCAGCACCAACTGACGCTCTGAAGCCAGAGGGGGAGCCAGGAAGACAGATTTCCACCATGTCTCCTGGGTCATCGGTGGGCAGCCCCTCCCCCCAGCACCAACTGACGCTCTGAAGCCAGAGTGAAGAGGGGGAGCCAGGAAGACAGATTTCCACCATGTCTCCTGGGTCATCGGTGGGCAGCCCCTCCCCCCAGCACCAACTGATGCTCTGAAGCCAGAGTGAAGAGGGGGAGCCAGGAAGACAGATTTCCACCATGTCTCCTGGGTCATCGGTGGGCAGCCCCTCCCCCCAGCACCAACTGACGCTCTGAAGCCAGAGTGAAGAGGGGAACCAGGAAGACAGATTTCCACCATGTCTCCTGGGTCATCGGTGGGCAGCCCCCCCCCAGCACCAACTGACGCTCTGAAGCCCGGGTGCAGAGGGGGAGCCAGGAAGACAGATTTCCACCAGAGTGAGCCCCTCCCCCAGCACCAACTGGGAGCCAGAGTGAAGAGGAGCCAGGAAGACAGATTTCCACCATGTCTCCTGGGTCATCGGTGGGCAGTCTCTCCCAGCAACAATACTACATCTCCCTGCCACCTCAGGAGGAGAAGGAAGAAATACTGCTGCTTCTCCTCTCCCCACCCCCAATGCCAGCTGAGAGGAGAAAGGGGGAGTGAGGAAGTGACTTAAAAAAACACCTGTCTCCTGGCTGTTGCTTCTGTTTCTGTTGTGGTTTTTATATTCTATTTAATGTTTTTATGTGCATTACTTGCTGCCTGTAAACCGCCTTGAGTCACCGAAAGGCTGAGAAAAGCGGTATACAAATACAGTAAATAAATAAATAAATAAATAAATACCCCTGATAAATCCCTTAACCTATTATAATTGTGGGCAGCAGCGGGATGAAATAGGAAGGTCCACCCTGCCTGAAGAAATAAGTCACACGGAGTTTACCTTAACTTCATTATACCATATGACAGCTAAAGTGGAGTAATATTGCTATAACTGGGATTTCTTGTCCAAGTGATTAAGGTCACTGGGATGACTGACACTGTAGAAATGATCTCTTCTGATATTTGTTGGAAAACTAAGTCTGCCAAGAGTACACGTCCAATAACTTCCTCACTTGCCTTGCAGACGATTTTGTTGTCCAGAAGGTGGAAGAATCTATAATTCTATGATTCCTAGTGATCACTGAACTCACAATCTAGGAGTTCAATTATAGAATCATTGAGTTGGAACAGACCTCGTGGGCCATCCAGTCCAACCCCAATGGAATCAACAATGAAGGGTTGGTAATCTCAATGAGCTCACTAGTTATCGAGAAGTACAACAGCATTGCAGACCAGAAGACCCCTCAAAATAGCTCTGTTGACCTTTCCTCCTCAACAGCCTACATACAGTCTCAGAATTCCTCATTCTTTGCTCTTACGCTTTCTATAGCAATGACGGTGTGTGTATAGGTGTGTGTGTGTTTGTGTGTGACAGACTGGCCTAGTTCTGCCACCTGTTTTAGATAATGTATTCCCGACTGAAAACACTGCTATTCGGGATTATAAATGTAACAAATGAAATCTGGCAAATGTGCAATGTAAAGGAGCCCATAGCAAGGGCAAAGATAAAAGAAAAAATGCACACATATACACATCACACTTTTGTGTTAAGCTTCATACTGCAAAACATGTGTAATCGATTCCCTCTATGTCACTTGCACAAGTTAATCTCCTTGTGATGACTCTCTGGAGGGAAGGGGAGTTGCTGCAATCTCCGACTGATAACCCAACCTTGTTTTCCTGTTTTGCCGAACTGCTGCTAATGTATTATCAATGACAGTTTACAAAAGACAATTCTTTCCTGCTTCTCATCTCTGCTTTCATTTTATCTTCTTCTTCAGATATAGCTTCACATCACCTCCCCACTGGTTTCTTTTAGTCATCACCATCTGCCCAAGATATTTCTTTTTCCAGACTTTGGACACTGTTCTAATATGCCAGACACCCTTTAGAACTTGGACATAGAGCATCCAAACCAAGGTTAATTGTTGAACTAGAAGTTATAGATCATTATAGAATCATGGAGTTGGAAAGAGGCACAGGGGCCACTGAGTCCAACCGTTTCTTCAAGAAAAATATTTGGATACAGCATTTCCTTTTCATTCTTTTTTTTTTTTGGGGGAGATGCCCAATACTTTCATTACTGTCAAGGACTATGAAACAACATTTGAAGGATAACACAGTTCTAAAATAAAATATTTCATAATTCAGTCCAATAATGCATGAACCAACCAACACAAAAATATGAGGCCAAATGTGAATCAACTTTATATGTGACTACGCCAGCCACCTGGAAGATGACACTATAGATCAGGGGTGCTCACACTTTTTCAGCATGCGAGCTACTAATAAAACAACCAAGTCAAAATGATCTCCCTACCAACTACAAAAATGTGAAACATATAACACAATATCTGTTTTGAACTGGGTTTTCTGAGTCCACACTGCCATATAATCTGATTCAAAGCACATAACATGAGATTTTATTCAACTGTGGGGAAAGGACCTCAGATAACCCAGGGCCCTTCCACACATCCTATTTTACAGTTGGTACACACAAACTGATTTCTTACTACTGGACGGATTGCTGCCAAATTTGGCCACAAGACACCTACAAGGAGTGACCATCACTAAAAAAAATGATTTTGTCATTTGGGAGTTGTAGTTGCTGGGATTCACCTACAATCAAAGAGCATTCTGAACCCCACCAACAACAGAATTGGGGCAAACTTCCCACACAGAACCCCCACAACCAACAGCAAATGTTCAAGACAGGGAGGAAGGAAAGGAAAGAAGGAATGAGGGAGGGAGGAAAAAAGAAGGCAAGGCAAGAAGTAGGGGAGAAAGGAAGGAAAGGAAGGAAGGAGATGAGGAAGGAAGGAATGGCTCCTATATGGGCCATAGCAACGCTGGTCACGCTGCCGCCATGCTGACTGGCCGGCAGCACCTAGGCTGTGTCGGTAGCCTGCGGGGCGGGACTGAGCCTTCCTCCCGACCTGCCTGCGATCTACCAGGACACTCTACACGATCTACCAGTAGATCGCGATCTACCTAATGAGCACCCCTGCTTTAGATATAAACTCATATCTTGCCATTTGAAGGACACGAAGTGGCCAGGTTCAGCTATTCAGGTTTTATAAAAGCATGCCATTGAACTTACCGGCGGAGATGAAGGAAAGCTGTGTAACACTGTTTGCGGAACTCCTGGTACTGTTCGCTCTGTGTCCCTCCCATGCCTTCCACCATCTCTTTATTCAGCTTCATGGGTGGGGGTAGAGGTTTTGGATCACGGCCCAAAATGTAACCAAAATCAATGTGGAAAAGTTTCCCTGCAGGGGGATTGGGAGAGAGATAGAAATACGTCAGTAATGGTGGAATTGGTGTGCAACTGTGGTATGAAAACTAGCATACCCCAAATGGTGATGATGAAGATGATGATTATAATGGGCTTTTGATAAGAGGTCTTCAATGCTCCCAGACCTCCGAAAGATGGTATCAAAAGTATAACTGTTCTGCACAGAATTATGTAACACTACACAGCTGTATATTGAAGAGAGTGGGTCGGAACGAATGCTAAATTCCATCCATTACAATGGGGGGGGGGGGTTGCCATAAATTCAATAGGTGAATTTGAGAATAACAACATTTTCCTAATTGATAGGGCTGCAGAATAGTCAGATGGCCGATGGACTGTAGCTCGTGTATGGCTCCCGGCTTTTCTTTTCTTTTTCCACATCCTGTACTCTCAACACAAGAATATTTTCCCTTCAATCTCTTGCAAAATTGATAGGATGCTTTCATGGAATCCTAAGCTTTTGGCAAACCAGACTTGGGAACCCCCGGATTATAGTAAGCTATACAAAATGAGACTAAAATATCTATGACAAAGTCAGCCTTCCATATCCATGGATTCAACCATCTATAACTTGAAAATATTTTCTAAAAAATATTATAAAAGACCATTCTACTACACCAGGGGTGTCCACACTTTGACAGCATGTGAGCTACTTTTATAACAACCAAGTCGCAAAGATCTACCTGGCGCACTACCACCATGCGCGTGCTCCCGACGCCACTTTCCGCCTGCACGGGGCTTGCTTCTTCCACCATTGAGGCTTTAGTGGTCGGGCCCTGGCGCTCGTCTCTTGACAGTGACCGCCCATTGGTTGCTCCTGCGTGGGGCGGAAGCAAGGCGAAGGCGCGTGCAGGGATAGGATGCGAGGCTGCAGGAAGAAGGGAGGGAGTGTGTGTGTGTTTGTGTGTGTGTGAGAGAGAGAAGTCCTCGCCGGAGGAGGATGGTCCCCGTGGTGGGGCTGCAGCTGATGAGCATGCCCTCGACGCCGGTGAGTTAAGCCTGGCTGGGGCCCCAATGCTGCTGAGGGCCGAGGCGAAAGAGAGACAGGGCGGAGCGCGAGGCGGGGCCCCGTCCAGGCTTAACTCACCGGCATCGAGGGCACGCTCGTCAGCTGCAGCCCCACTGAGGGGACCATCCTCCTCCGGCGAGGACTTCTCTCACACACACACACTCTCCCTCCCTCCCTCCTGAAGCCTCACATCCTATCCCTGCGCACGCCTTCACCTTGCTCCCGTCCCACCCAGGAGCAACCAATGGGCTGTCACCGTCAAGAGACGGGCGCCAGGGCCCGCCCACTAAAGCCTCAGTGGAAGAAGAAGCAACCCCTCTGCGGGCGAAAGGTGGCATCGGGTGTGCGCGCTCAGGGCAGAAGCGCCCCATCTGGCTGGGATCGACTCATAATGGACTCGGGATCGACTGGTCGATCGCGAGCTACCTAATGAACACCCCTGTACTACACCATCAGGCACCATTAGAGCATACATTAAATTTAGTATCCCGGGGTAAGTCCTGGAACTAAGCCTCTGGGGATACTAAGCACCCACTGTATATAGATGAAATGTATCTAGCTAAACACCTCCAAAGCAATATAAATGATCTTCCCAAAAAATGTACTGCTACTGTTTGGTAAATTAATAAACGTTGTTGTCTGCTTTCAAGTCATTTTCAACTTAAAGCAACCCGAAGGCAAAACTATCACAGGGTTTCCTTGGCAATACTCCAGGATTTGTTCAGAGGAGTTTTTGTCTTTGCTTTTCTCAGAGGCTTTAAGAATGTGACTTGCTCAAGGTAACCCAGTAGGTTTCCACAGCTGATCAAGACTGCAAACCCTGGTCTCCAGGGCTGTAGCACAACACTTATACCATAAGCTACACTGGATATCACATAATTTAATTCAAGAATAAACATAAGCAGCATGAAGACACAGGAAGTTGGATGTTGTATGTCCTTAAACTGCAATTTGTAAGGATACTTAAGTGGAGTGCTGATGCTAATCTACCTAACTGAAGAATACCATTGCTCATAAACTGAAAGCCTAGGCGTCCAGAAGGTAAACTGTAGGAAGCTCCAGGGAGATAAGGATTAGCTGACAAACAGCAATGAACTCTCAGTCCCTCAGATTAAAGGGACATTGGTAGGAAATCATAGCTGTTTCACTATGACCCTTCTAAAAAGAAAAGCTGGAAACATCAAGACGGATGAATTCTTCAAACAAACAAACAATGAAGGCAACATTGCAGACTCATGCAATACCCAAAAGCCTCCAAAAATCAAGATGGCCAATGCCAAGAATACGTACAAGTGTACATATTCTTGGCACATTATTCTCTCCATAGTTTAACATCAAGAAAGCATATATAATAGCCACAGATGATTTACATCTTATTTATTTATTTACTCTGCTTCTATACCGCCCCTCTCAACCCCAAGGCGACTCGAGGCGGTGTACACATAGCAAGGACTGTCCAAGATAAATACATCAACAGTTACTAATACAATCATATCATATACAAATTAGCAATTAAAGTTAAAACACAATATTTATTTTTTATTTTATTTATTATTTCGGCTTCTATGCCGCCGACTCCCGGGGGCTCGCGGCGGCTCACAGTAGCCACAAGGCACAGCAAAGTACATACAGTTAAATGCATACAGTTAAAAACAGTAAAAAAAACAGCAGGATTAAAACAGGAACAATTAAAACAGTGGTACGACATATCGTCTAACAAGGTGAGTGAGATGGCGGCAAGTAGACAGGACCTACCCATCGAAGGCCTGCTTAAAAAGATGGGTTTTACAGGCCCGTCTAAATGGGAGCAGGTCTTAATGGCCCGTGTTTCGGCCGGGAGGGCGTTCCACAGCGTAGGTGCTATGACAGAGAGAACGCCCTCCGGCGAGTTGATGTCAGCCTAGCAAATTTCACCGAGGGCACCTCTAGAAGGTTAGAGTCCTCCGACCGTAGTGATCTCAAAGGGCAATATGGGGTGAGACGTTCCCTTAGATACGCTGGTCCCAGGCCGTACAAGGCCTTGAAGGTAAGAACCAACACTTTGAAGGCGATCCGGTGCTCGATTGGCAGCCAGTGCAGATCCTGCAAAATGGGTGTTATGTGGCAGCCTGCTGGCGAGCCAGACAGGAGCCGGGCGGCAGTGTTCTGCACCAGCTTGAGCCTCCGGGTCGCCGACAGAGGAAGGCCAACGTATCAGCGTCTCATTATCAAATCAATTTCCAATTGTGCCGTCGTCGTTCCTTACGTCTCAATTTAATAATCATACTACATCTGCAAATGCCCGGTCAAACAGCCAGGTCTTGACCTTCTTGTGAAATGTCAGGAGGGAGGGGGCTGATCTGATATCACTAGGAAGGGCGTTCCAAAGCCGAGGAGTCACCACTGAAAAAGCCCTGTCTCTTGTCCCCACCAATCGCGCCTGCGAAGCCGGCGGGATCGAGAGGAGGGCCTCTTCGGATGATCTTAAACATCTTGAAGGTTCATAGGGAGAGATACGTTCGGACATGTAAGCTGGACCAGAACCGTTTAGGGATTTAAAGGCTAAAGCCAGCACTTTGAATTGTGACTGGTAGCAAACTGGTAGCCAGTGGAGATGGCACAACAGTGCCGCTCCTGTTATCAACCTGAATGCCGCTCTTGTTATCAACCTGGCTGCTGTCCGTTGGACCAGTTGAAGCTTCCGAACAGTCTTCAAAGGCAGTCCCATGTAGAGAGCATTGCAGTAATCTATACGGGATGTAACCAGAGCGTGGACTACCATGGCCAAGTCAGACTTCCCAAGGTACGGGTGCAGTTGGCACACAAGTTTTAACTGTGCGAATGCTCCCCGGTCACCGCCGAAACAATGAAAAAGTTCTGGATTTTCCATTCTTGGGCTCAATAATAAATCAGAACACAAACTACCATCAAGAAATCAAAAGAAGACCAGCTGGGAAGGGTAGCCAGGACAGGACAGACAAGATGTTCTAGCCCATTGGTTCTCAACCTATGGGTCCCCAGGTGTTTTGGTCTACAACTCCCAGAAATCTCAGCCAGTTTACCAGCTGTTGGGATTTCTGGGAGTTGAAGGTCAAAACATCTGGGGACCCACAGGTTGAGAACTACTGGTCTAATGTAATAATATATTTATTTATTTACATCATTTTTACCCCGCCCTTCTCAACCCCCGGAGGGGGACTCAGAGCGACTAATAAGGCAGCAATTTGATGCCACAATCAATAGTACCAAAGAACCATAAATACATATAAAATTTAAAACCACAACAACACAGTCCATAAGTTAAAAACAATACTCAGTCTACAAATCCATTGATAAACCATAAAACCATATCCTCATATCATAAGATCTTACCAATCCAATTCCAGTTAAGTGCTCCTTGTATTATTTTGCAAAGGCCTGGTCCCAAAACTAAGATTTTAGTTTTTTCCTCAACACCAGGAGGGGAGGGGTTGATTGTATTTCGCTAGGAAATGCATTCCACAGGCAGGGGCTACAACCGAGAAGGCCCTATTTCTTGTACCCGCGAGCCAAATTTGCAATGTTGCCGGGAGCGAGAGAAGGGCCTCCCTGGATGATCTTAAGTTGTGAGGTGGGACGTAGAGGCAGATGCGTTCAGACAAGTATACTGCTCCAGAACCGTATAGAGCTTTATAGGTCAAAACCGGCACTTTGAATTGAGCTCGGAGATGGACAGGCAGCCAATGGAGCTGACACAACAAGGGGTGGTATGCTCCTGGTATGTAGCTCCTGGTAGTAATCTGGCTGCCTACTGTTGGACTAACTGCAATTTCTGAACTGTCTTCAAAGGCAGCCCCACATAGAGTGCTATTGATTACCTAAGTTAAGATTGTCCATGTCACTGTATTTCACATTTCTATGTAAGCTTGTGAAAGATGAACAGTGAAGAAAGCTGGTGGGAATAAATAAATTAATTTGAAATTCATTAGTGCTGGAGAAAGGTTCTATGGATACCATTTTAAAAAAACATGCTAAAACAAAGGGGTGGGGTTGGGGGTCCTAAAGAAAAGCAAGTCTGAACTACCCCTAAGAAGCCAAGGTCACTAAACTGAGATTAACACAGTTTGGTCATATCATGAGAAGAGATGAGTCAGAGAACAGTAAAAAAAAAAGATTACTACAGATTGATACAATAAATCAAGGAAGTCATGGTCCTCAGGACCTGAGCAGAACGGTTTATGATGGGGGACTTGGAGGTCTCTTATTCATAGGGTTGTTTTAAACCAAACTTGACTCAATCACAGTTAACACTAACAACAAACAACTGCACAACTAACAAGAAAATGGAAGAGAATACTGAAAGGTCAACTAAATGCTTGGAGCAGACATCATCTGCTGCAACAGAGCTGGGGTGAGAAGAGGCAAAGAGCAAGTTAGCAGGGAGCTGTCAGTTCCTGGGGTCAGCAAAACAAGCATTTGGGCACATCCTGAGAATTGTAAATTACAGCAGTGGGAGTGAAAACCAGACTGCTGAGATGATAATACGTTGAGCTGGGACACAAGGCACATTTAGTAGGAAAGAAATTCAATGGAATACACTGAGATTTAGTTCTGAGGGGAAAAAAAATAATGTAAGCTGGTGGAGAGTGGGAGAAAGGATTCAACGTGCAATGGGTAGAACAGGCTTGCAAAAAAGAATTCTGATAAAATGTACCCTCCCACTGGTCCTACTTGCCTGAGGTCTTCTTCCACCCTACATTCTCTTTGGTTCCCCTCCTACTGTTTGCATTTCTACTCTCAGCCAAAAGTGAGATGCTGACTGGGAAAAGATCTGCTGTATTTGAATTCTCAGTTGGAGAGACCATCCTTCATTGGCTTCCCACGGGTTACCAGGCGAGTCCTAGTTCTAATTCAGGGATACAAAACATAGATACAACATTCTCCTAAATAAGGGCAGGCACTAGCTAGAACTTTGAAAAGTTACAAGGAAGAGTCAGAAAGGGCTGCTATTCTGTCTGGAGGATGCTAGCAGCTTAGACCAAAAATGTAATTTTCCAAGTTTTGAGTAAAATGGAAAATACAAGCTCAGAGGAAAAACAGCAGGGAAAGACTACTGCTATCATACCCTGTTTGCAGGGTAGATACTTAGGTAGGTTTCCCCAAAGCTGTCCATACTGTGGATGACATTGGGGGTTATATGGTCCCAGGGACTAAAATTTTCCCATCCTACAGTGTGATTTCTGCTGTGTGTCTTCAAGTCATTTCCTTAAGACAAACATACCATGGAGATTTCTTGGCAAGATTTCTTGAGACTGAGGTTGCCTTTGCTTTCTTTGTGGTTGAGAGAATATGACTTTCCTTAAGGTCAGAGTGGGTTTTCATGGCTAAGTGGGGATTTGAACACTGGTCTCCAGCCTGTGTTAGATGGGGTTACACTCCCTCTGAAGACACAGGTTCGCAGCTTGGGTGTAATCCTGGATTCATCTTTGAACCTGGAACCCCAGGTCTCAGCAGTGACCAGGGGAGCATTTGCATAGTTAAAGCTTGTGCACCAGCTGCACCCGTACTTTGGGAAGTCTGTCTTGGCCATGGTAGTCCATGCTCTGGTTACATCCCATATAGACTACTGCAGCACACTCTACATGGGGTTGCCTTTGAAGACTGTTCAGAAGCTTTAAATAGTCCAGCGGCCAGGTTATTAACGGGAGCAGGGCTCAGGGAGCACACAGCTCCTCTGTTGCACCAACTCCACTGGCTGCCAGTTTGCTACCTAAAGGCTAAAGTGCTGGATTTAGCTTATAACGCCCTAAACAGTTCTGGCCCAGCTTACCTGTCTGAACGTATCTCCCCTTATGAACCATTTAGGAACTTAAGCTCGTCTGGGGAGGCCCTGCTCTCGATCCCACCTTCTTCACAGGCACATCTCTTGGGGACAAGAAACGGGGCTTCTCAGTGATGGCCCCTCGGCTGTGGAACTACCTCCCTAGGAATATTAGATCGACCCCTCCTTCCTGACTTTCCAAAAAAAGTTAAAATCTGGCTCTTCGAATAAGCTTTTGGAAATGCAATATAACAGATAAACATGGAGCTATGAAACAGTGCACATAGAACGGCTAGATGATGCTATTGGAAAAATGAGCTTAACAGGAAGACACTGGTGATTATATTTTTAAATTTTTTGTATGGATTTTTATAATGTTGTACTAAATATTTTTTAATTTTATTTTATGACTGTTGTGACATCAAATTGCTGCCAATTTGTAAGCTGCCTTGAGTCGCCTTCAGGCTGAGAAAGGCAGGATAGAAATACCGTAAATAAATAAATGTACCCCAATGTTCAAACATTACACCGTGTTGGGACTCTAATTTTATCTTGTATAGCTTTTCCTCAGACTACTACAGAACCTCTTTGGATCTAATTAGGTTTGGGAGTTTTCATGCCATTCTTCTATTGTAGAAATGGTTGGGGAGGGGGATCTACTTCTGATAGAACAAACAAAATCAGAGCAACAGCGTTCCCATTTTATAGTTGCCTAGTATCTAAAATGAATGCTTTGTTCAAAGGTATAGGGCCATGATAGACCTTGAATGCACTCCACGGAATAGTATGGGCACTGCATGCCAAAGTCAATCACTGGCATCTCCTATTGAAAGACTTCCCTCAGGCAGAGGTACCAGAAACACCACCTGACCCAACAATTACTATTAAATTGTATCAAGGTTCAAATCACTTCTTAGTCATGGAAACTCTCTGGAAGACCTTGGGAAAGCCCCACTCTCAGTCTCGGCATGAACAAATCATGCCAAGAACACATTATTGTGATAAGGCCACCATGAGTCAGAAGTGACTTGAAGGCACATAACATCATGTTTCTCATCCTCAGTTGCACCACTGTCATTGCTCAACAGGTAATGTTTCTTGTGTGCTTCAGAGTGCTGACTTAACGATAAAATGCAAAAAACATAATTTCAACCCTACTTTACCTATGATCCAGCTATCATACTGATCCCAAACTGTCCCAAGAATCAGAAAACACATTGTTCCCATAGAAACAACACATGAATAAGAAAAAAAAATCTCATAACAGTATGCACTGATCTAAGCTCCACAAGTTATTTAATTAAGAACAAATACAGAAATTTATCTGTTGTTTCAAGACTGTCAATTATGACAAGTGTAGAGATACGTGTATAAAAATATGTGTGCTGGCAGGAATAGAAGAGACAACGGAGCAATGGTTGCAATTATGTTTCTCAATCAATTATGTGCATGAGGGATAAGAGGTGCTAATTAATCTTATCCTTATTTGCATATGTACATCTCTAATGCATTTTAAAAGACATTAGATCAATAGGGATGATTGGCAATGAGTACAAACAGTAGCAAAAGGGTTCATTTTTGGAGAGAGAAAAAACACAAACTCACACAAACTGTTTGGTTGTGGAAACTGCAAAACATCATACAAACCTCCCTGCGAAACATCATACAATCCTTCCCTATAATAGCTCTGAACTTGTAAGACCATGTTTACAAGTACATCTATACTGTGGAATTAATACAGTTTGACACCACTTTGACATCCATGACTTGATGCTATAGGATCATGAGAGTTGTAGTTTTACAAGGTCTTTAGCCTTCCCAACCAAAGAGGGTTGATGCCTCCGCAATTTACATTATTTCATAACAGTGAGCTATGGCAGTTAAAGGGCTGTCAAACTGCATTAATTTTACAGTGCAGTCGCACCTTAGAGTAGAGTTGCAATGTGTTATGCTTTCTGCCCTATCAGATAAAATTAAGTTTTTCAGCCTACCAAACTCTGAAACCCGCAGTTAAGCAAGCTGAAATACATTTGAGCTGCCCTCTTATTTTGCATCAATGCATTTGCAAGCCAGACTGAATTAAATGGCAAGTGATTGGAAAGCTGGCATTTTAATGACCTTTTCCTTTCCCCAACAAGTAGAGAGACTAAATACTTGAGGGACTAAAGTCAAGCTGTGTCACTTTCTGCAAACATTTTGAGAGGCACTACAGAGAGGCATCTTAAAGAGGAGACTCCAAGTCAACAGTCTTCAACAGGCTGTTGTGAGAGACAACTTCCAGGTAAATCTGCAAGCAAAACTTGAAGTCCACCCTACAGATTCTTCTCCTACAGCGCTCTGGCAACACATCAAAAACAGTATCCTGCAGTCTGCTGAAGAATCCCTAGGATTCTCCCTTAAGAAAACCAAGACTGGTTTGATGAAAACAACCAAGAGATCCAGGAGCTGTTGGCAAAGAAGAGAACCACTCACCAGGCATTCCTCGCCCAGCCATCTTGCCATGTAAGAAAAGCAGCCTTTCGTCTCGCATGTAGTAAACTCCAACAAAAACTCAGAGACATCCAGAACAAGTGGTGGATTGATTTATCAGAAAAGACACAACGCTGTGCAGATCTCGGTGATCACAGAGGTTTTTATGAAGCTCTCAAAGCAGTGTTTGGACCTACTTATCAGGTCCAAAGCCCCTTATACAGTACAGATGGTCAAACACTAATTACTGATAAAACCTCCATCCTGAACCGATGGGCTGAACATTTTCAGGTCTCTTTAATGCCAGCCGAGTAGTCCAAGGTTCAGCTATCCAACACATGATACAACAACCAAGGAAAAATGAACTGGACACAGCTCCCACTCTGAAGAGACCATTGAGGCCATACAGCAGTTGAAAATGGCAAGGCAGCCGGGATCGATGGAATCCCACCTGAAGCTTGGAAACAGGGAGGTCATGTACTGCATGCTAAATTCCACGAGCTCCTTGTGAGTTGCTGGGAAAAAGGTGAACTGCCATCAGATCTCCGAGATGCAGTTATCATCACCCTGTATAAGAAAAAGGGAACAAAATCCGATTGCTCAAACTATCGAGGTATAACACTGCTCTCCATTGCTGGAAAAATCCTTGCAAGGATACTCCTGAACAGATTAGTTCCGGCTATTGCAGAAGAACTTCTCCCTGAAAGCCAATGCGGCTTCAGAGCAAATAGGAGCACCACAGATATGGTTTTTGCCCTTAGACAACTGCAAGAGAAATGTAGAGAGCAGAACAAAGGACTCTATGTAACATTTGTCGACCTCACCAAAGCCTTCGACACTGTGAGCAGGAAAGGTCTGTGGCAGATCCTGGAACGTCTAGGATGTCCCCCCAAGTTCCTCAAAATGATTGTCCTGTTACATGAGGGCCAGCACGGTCAAGTCAGATATGGCGATGCTCTCTCGGAGCCCTTTCTCATAACTAATGGAGTGAAACAAGGTTGTGTTCTTGCACCAACCCTATTTACAATCTTCTTCAGCATGATGCTCCAAAGGGCTATGGCAGACCTACAAGAAGAAGACGGCATATATATACGCTATCGTACTGATGGTAGCTTGTTCAACTTAAGCCGCCTGAGGGCTCGCACTAAGACTCTAAACTATCTAGTCCGTGAGCTACTTTTTGCTGACGATGCTGCCCTTGTCGCCCATTCAGAAGCAGCCCTGCAGCGCCTCACATCCTGCTTTGCAACAGCTGCAGAGCTGTTTGGGCTGGAAGTCAGCCTGAAGAAAACAGAAGTCCTCTACCAGCCCGCACCACAGGAAGAACACCACCATCCTCACGTCAGCATAGGCACATCTGTGCTTAAGTCCGCTCAGCAGTTCACCTACCTGGGAAGCATCATCTCTTCAGACGCCAAGATTGACAAAGAGATAGATCACAGATTATCAAAGGCATATAGTGCATTCGAAGGCTTCACAAAAGAGTCTGGAGCAACAAGCACCTGAGACAAAGCACCAAAATCAGTGTGTACAGAGCTATCATACTGTCCATTCTCCTCTATGGGTCTGAAACATGGGTCACCTATCGCCAACACCTACGACTCGAGCGCTTCATCAGCGCTGTCTTCGCACAATCCTAAATATACACTGGACCGACTATGTGACGAATGTTGCTGTCCTTGAGCAAGCAGGGATCACCAGCATTGAGGCCATGCTATTGAGAGAAACAGCAGCTGCGCTGGGCAGGACACGTCTCTAGGATGGAGGACCACCGCCTCCCAAAGATACTACTTTCGGTGAACTCGCCACGCGTGAGCGCAAGAGAGGTGCCCCGAAAAAGAGATATACGGACTCCCTGAAACAACATCTCAGGCTTGGCCAGATTGATCACCAACAATGGTCCACCCTGGCCTCACATCGGGAGGCATGGAGAAGCACTATCCACAATGCTGCGGCCTCTTTCGAGAAGACACGCCGAATGGGTCTCGAAGAGAAACGACAACGCAGAAAGAACCGCAACTTGGAAAACATCACCCAAGGAGACTTTCTGCTGCGCTTTCTGCAACCGAACTTGCCTATCTCAGATTGGCCTTTTTAGTCATCAACGCGCTTGTAAAAAGCGGGATGAGTCCTTCCTGAATCTTCGTCGCAAGTAATGCCGAGAGAGAGAGACCATAATAAAATACAAATTCCACAAGATTGGCAGTTGATCTGAACCCATTTAATATGTTGTTGCTGTTACTATGTGCCATCAAGCCATTTCCAACTAAAGGAGATCCTAAGGTGATTTTCCGACGCTTCTCCAAAGCAGCTTAGAACAAAATTAAAAGAAGACACAACTAAGAAATCCCATTAAAAGACTTGACAACACATCAAATGCCTAAGTACGGAGATAAGAAGGAGAACCAACCCAAGCACAGATGGGATGGACTTCCACAGCTTAGGAGAACCCAACAAGGTATTCACATGTGGCCTCACTAGACAGGCCTATGTGAAAGATGCAGCCATTAATAAAGAACTTTCCAAAGGATCTTAAGATGTGGGTAGATGTGTGTAGAGAGTGACAATCTATGGCAAGGTTGGGAAAAGCGCAGCCCACAAGTCACAAATGTCCCTCAATGTTCATTTCTGTGGCCCCAGAACCTCCAAAACATGTAGTGAGGAGGGCATTTCTACAATGCTTTGGAAAACTGGGGGGGAAACTACATTTTTTTTCTGCTCCGAAATGAGAAGGCACAAAAGGTTAGGTTGCTTACCTGTAACCGTGTTTCTTCGAGTGTAGGTCTGTGAAATTCACACAAATGGGTTTACTCCCGCGCATGCGTCAGAATCTCGGACATACTAGCTAAAATTAAAGATTTACATAAGCCCCTCCCACTCCCCCCCCTCATCCCCGGATTGAGCTACCTATGCAGTTCCTTGCCGCCAGACAGCAGCAGAACATAGGCATGACAGAGGGGAGGACGGGTGGGTTCCGTGTGAATTTCACAGACCTACACTCGAAAAAACACGGTTACAGGTAAGCAACCTAACCTTCTTCTTCGTGTGGTCTGTGAAATGCACACAAATGGGTGACTTAACAAGCTTATGTACCTGGAGGTGGGTCATGCCACACAGGAGAACAGGACGGCTCTGCCAAAGGATGCATCCTTCTTCGCGAGAACATCGAGCTTGTAATGGGCTGCAAACGTCGAGGGGTTCACCCAGATAGCAGCTTTGCAAATTTGATCAACAGAAACACCCCGCAAAAACGCTTGGGATGTTGAAACTGCCCTTGTGGAATGGGCTTTAAAGCCAACAGGTAATTCCTTATGGGCTAACTGATAGGCCAATCGGATTGCCAGGACTATCCAAGAAGCCAAACGTTGGGAGGTAAGGGGAAGTCCTAGGGAATCTTCCCTGTACTTAAGAAACAACTTAGGGGATTTTCTATAAGAGGCTGTCTTATGCAAATAAAAGGACAAGGCCCTTTTAACATCGAGGGAGTGAAGGGCAATCTCCAGGGGAGATGTGGGATTAGGAAAAAAGGCTGGAAGGACAATGTCCTGGGTCATATGGAAGTGAGAAACAACTTTAGGAAGAAAGGTGACATCCGTCCGGAGGACCACCTTGTCTTCATGGAACCGAATGAAGGGAGGATCGGAACGGAGTGCTGTGATTTCACTAGCCCTTCTAGCTGAGGTAATGGCCACGAGGAAGGCCGTTTTCCAGGACAGGTGGGAAATATGACATGTCGACATGGGTTCAAATGGGGGTTTAGAGAGCTGGGAGAGGACCAGTTCTAGACTCCAAGATGGAGGAGGAGAAACCGGGGGGAAAGACTTCTTATATCCCTGTAAAAACATGTCCACTAGGGGATCTTGAAAAAGGGACGGGACGCCAATTTTTTTCCTGTACCAGGAGAGGGATGCCAAGTAGCATTTGATGGAGGAGAGGGAGAAGCCTTTTAGTGGAAAGGTCAATAAGAAAATCTAAAACAACGGACGAGGGGGCGACTGTGGCAAATGGCTCAGAGGCTGAACGATTCTACGAAATTTGTCCCACTTGTAGGTGTAAGCCTTCCTGGTGGAAACCTTTTGAGCTGCCTGGATTATGAGGCGGATGGGGTCGGAGAGGTGGGACAGGGCCTGATCCTCCATGCTGTAAGGTGGAGAGATGGGAGGTCCGGGTGTAGGATGAGACCCTGTTGAAGGGAGAGGAGGTCGGGATCTAAGGGAAGGCGAAGGAAGTCTCCCTGAGAGGCCTGGAGAAGGGGAGTGAACCACGGCTGCCGGGGCCACCATGGGGCCAGCAAAATGCAATCCAAGTTGTCGGAGATCAGCTTTGCGACCACTCTGGGTAGGAGTGGAAGGGGAGGAAAAGCATAGAGGAGACCTGGGGACCATTGCTAAAGGAATGTGTCTCCTAGACAGTCTGGAGATGTGAGAGGGTGGAGTCTCACGCAATGTATGAGGCAGTGAGTGTTGAGGTGTGAGGCAAATAGGTCTATTTGAGGAGTGCCCCAGCGCCTGATCAGTAAGAGAAAGTGACGGGGGTTGAGCCTCCACTCGTGAGTGGTGGACGGAGTCCTGCTCAGTGAGTCGGCCAGAGTGTTCTGTAGACCTGGAAGGTGGACAGCGAGGAGGAATGTGTTGTGGTGAATGCACCATTCCCATATCCGGATGGATATTGAGAGGAGAGTGGGGGAGCGGGTGCCGCCCTGTTTGTTGATGTAATATTTTACTGAAGTGTTGTCCGTGAGAACTTGGATGGTGCGGTTGGAGACTAAGGTCACAAACGACCGGAGGGCCTTCTCTACCGCTATGAGCTCCAGTGCGTTGATATGGAGTCTCTTTTCGGAGGGGGACCAACGACCGCTGATGGTCAGGTCTTGAAGGTGAGCACCCCACCCCGTGGATGACGCGTCTGTCGTTAGAGACAAGGACGGCTGAGGGGGAGAGAAGGGAAGGCCCGAGCACACATTGGACCTGTTTGTCCACCATGAGAGGGATTGGAGGACCTGGGTGGGGGGGGCTGGAACACTGAGAGGAACCAGGCTTGGAGGGGGTGGAGGCGGAGACGAGCAAACGCGGTGACGTTCGTGGTGGAAGACATATGGCCAAGGACAGATTGGATGGTCCAGGCAGAACATCGGTGGTGAGTTTGGATAGCCTGGATAGAGTGGCATAAATTGAGGAAGCGGTCCTCTGGGAGGTAGGCCCTCTGGGATATGGAGTCTATTAGTGCACCTATGAACTGCACGGTCCGGGAAGGTGAGAGATGAGACTTTTCCAGGTTGACAATGAGTCCCAGGCTCTGTAAAAGAGATAAAGTATAATTGATATCTGATGACAATTGGTCACATGACTTAGAGCAGAAAAGCCAGTCGTCCAGGTAAGGGAACACAGTGATGCCCTGCTGGCGAAGGTGGGAGGCGACGACCACCATACACTTAGTGAAAGTCCTTGGGGCTGTGGAGAGGCCGAAGGGAAGGATATTAAAGGAATATGGAGTATCGTCAACCATAAAGGTGAGGTACTTTCTGTGGGACTGTCTAATTGAAATATGGAAGTAGGCGTCTTTCAGGTCAACAGTAGCCATCCAAGCCCCCTTTGGGATGAAAGGGAGGATGGAGGGGAGAGTGACCATCCTGAATTTACGTGGTTTAATGAATTGGTTAATCTCCCGAAGGTCCAAAATGGGGCGGAGGCCACCATCCCTTTTATCCACAAGGAAGTATCTGGAAAAAAAGCAAAATTGAATTTGGTGGGATGGAGTAGGGGAAATGGCTCCTTTAAAAAGGAGGGAGTCAATTTCTTCCAATAAGGCTGGAGAAGCCTGGGTGGAAAGGGGTTTACCTGGAGGTGGAAGGGAATCAAAACTCTATGGCATATCCTCGAGAGACAATGTCCAAGACCCACTTATCTGTGGTGATGGACTGCCATATTGGAAAAAAGGGCTGAAGCCTGTCAAGGAATAGCCTAGAAGCGGAGCCTTCTATTGTCCGAGGATTTACCACCTCGATACTGACCCCTGAATGGAACGCCTGGGCGCTTGTATCCCTGTGAAGGGAACTGTGGTCTTTGTCCTCCTCTATACGGAGCGGAGTTGTAGTATCCGCGAAAGGACTGATGATAGTAGTATGGGCGCCAACGCTGTCTGTAGGGTTGGTAAGGTTGGCTGGACTGTTGGCCATATTTATTTAAGGTCTGTTTCATTTTATGAGTGTGTTCTAATTGTGAGTCTGTTTTGGGATTGAACAGACCAGCCTCATCCATTGGCAGATTTTCTATCAAAGAGCGTTGATTGGAGGATAATGCTGCAGATCTTAACCAGGCATGCCTCCTAAGGGCGACTGATCCCGCGATCAGTTTGCCCGAGGTATCTGCCCCATGTTTAGCCAAGTCCTTTTGTAGGGTGGCCAAAGTGAGGGCTTCTTGGTGGAAAGCCTTAGCCATGGGCTGGTCAGTTGAGGGAAGCAGGTCCAGATATGGGCCTATTTTATTCCACAGATATGATTGATAGACGCTCATATAGACGCCATAATGAGCCATTCTGCCTGAAAGGCATGCTGAGGCATAAAACTTTCTGGCCATAGCATCAAGTTTTCTACCTTCTTTATCAGAAGGAGCAGCTTGGTTATTTTGGATTGGCTTAGGCTGAGCATCGGTCACAATCGAATTAACTTTAGGAAGTTTAGCCAATCAGGGGGTGGTGGACAGGTCAATTCGATAAAAGTTTTCAGCCCGCTTAGACGTGCTTGGAACGGTAGCAGTGGCAACTCCAGAAATCTTTAGGAGTTTGACCAGATAAGGTATAGTAGGCAATATGGTAGACTGCTGTGTTTGTTGTTCAGCAGTTGGGGAGGCTCGGTCTCCGGGGAAGGAGAGGGTGGGGGGAGCCTGGGCGAGCGGCGGAGAAGGAGGGGAGGTGGAGGGAGGATCTCCCTTGGTAACGGAGGAAAAAAGGTGGATGGGAAGGAGTTGGGGGGGATCATCATCGCCCTCAAATAATTGCAGCGTTTCTGTTGCCAGTAAGGGCATGCAAGGACTGGGAGGCGCAGGGCCGGCCAGGAGCCTTGGCTGTTTTTGTGCCATAGCCTCCTTCGGTTTGTCTTTGGATCGAAGGGCATGTTTAGAGGCTTTTTGTTTTTTCTTTCGCAGTGGCTCAATGGCAGAGTCAGAGGCCAACTCGCGAATGGCACTATCCGTCGAGGCACTTAGAGGAGTGGGATTTTGAGGGATAGAAGGCAGGGAGGGCTGGCTCATGGAATGAGAAAGCCCAGTCCCTGTGGAAGTTATAGACTGCTCGAAAAGAGCAGCTTTAAGTCTAGAATCCCTGCTCTTTAGAGCTCTAGTAGAAAAGGACCTGCAAATTTTGCAAGTCTGAGGGATATGAGCTTCTCCTAAACAGAGGAGACATTTTGCATGTTTATCCTCTTGGGGCAAAGTTGCTCCACAATCTGAGCACTTTTTAAAAGAGAGGGAAGACATCTTATCTGATAGTCGAGGCAATCCGTGGTCTTAGCAAGGAGCTAGCAGTCGGAGATCCTTTCGCTGGCTAGGCGGAAAAGGAACTGCATAGGTAGCTCAATCCGGGGATGAGGGGGGGGGAGTGGGAGGGGCTTATGTAAATCTTTAATTTTAGCTAGTATGTCCGAGATTCTGACGCATGCGCAGGAGTAAACCCATTTGTGTGCATTTCACAGACCACACGAAGAAGAAATATTAACAATACCCTCCTATATTATCAGAATCGTTTGGATAGGGTGTATTGTAAAGTTGCGGCTCTCCATGGCATTTTGGGGAGCTAAGGCAGCCCTCCAAGTCTCCAAGGTTACCTTTCGCTTGACTATGAACCTGAATCATGCTGCCGAAGTCCACTATGGAAGGGGCTGGGAATTTTTATGTAATGGAGATCAGCAATAGGCAATTCAAGGTTATGGAAATAGAGCATGGGTGCATGTTGGGCACAGTTTTGCATCAATGTGCATTGTACATGGATGCACACTCCCCACAAACACTGATGTATAATGTGCATTTAGATGTAAACAGCTACACTTCCCTCATGAGCTAGCATAGTACAACTGCCATGTAACTTCCTGAATGTAAAGATATGCATCTTTCTGTTTCTTTATTGTACTCTGTCTCTCAATTCAGAGCTGTTTTCCAGGAGACGTTACGGGAGTTGAGGTTGACAATTTTAAAACTATGGAAACTTTCTTTGAAGGAAGCAACGAAGATTAGACTTACAGCAACAAATAGCCAGGAGATATTTTGGTTGGCTTCCAGGAAACCTCTTTCACACAAGTGTGCACAGAGTTGACAATACCAAGAGTGAGAATAATTATTGCAAAAGAGGACATAGTGATTTGAGAACAGGTAGACAAAGAACAGCTATTGGGTCAAATGCTGCCCTCCAGAACATATTTATGAATTTCCAATTTTTGCCCACAAATGCCCTAGGTCAGGGGTAGGGAACCTATGGCTCGGGATCCAGATGTGGCTCTTTTTATGATTGCATTTGGTTCTCCAGAGCAGCCCGGGCCTCGGTTTCCCTACTTCCTCCCCTTCACTCTTTCCTTCTCCTTTTTTCCTTCCTTTCCCTCCATCTCTCCCCTTCCTTCTTTCCTCCATTCTCCTCCTTCCTTCCTCTTCCTTCCTTTCTTTCTCCCCCTTCACCCTTTCTGTCTCGTTCTCTCCTTCCTTCTTTCCTCTATTCTCCCTCCCTCTTCCTTCCTCTTCTATTCTTTTCCCCCAAGTCTTCCTTTCCTTTTCCTTCCTTTCTTTTCACTTCCCTCTCTTTCCCCTTCTTCCTTTTCTTCTTTTCCCTTCATTATTTTACATTTCCTAACTCCCTTTCCTTTCTTTTCCCCACCCTTTCCTTTCCTCCCTTTTCATTTCCTTCTTTCTTTTCCCCTCCTTGTCTCTCTACTGCTTTTCTTTTCTTCCTTTTCCATACTTAATTCTTCTTTTCTTTCTTCCTTTCCCCCTCCCTCCTTTTATTTCCTCTGTCCTTCTTTCTTTCCCCCTTCCTTCCTCCTTCTCTTCCTTCCCAGAGTCCTGAGCATGCCTTTTGCAGACCCAGGTCTGAAGTGTCCCGTCGTTCTACCGGGGGAACCCTTTTCTCATAGTATGTATGTATATACTCACATTTAGTTGAATTCAGTCTTAAAATATATTACATATATTATAGGGCTCTCACTGAAATAAATTTCCAAATATTTTGCTTTTATGGAAGGGAACCCCAAAGGTATTATTATTATCCCTTGCTTGGCAAGAGGAGGAGGAGGGAGCAGGACGAGGGAAGAAGAGAGAGAGAGACACATACACAGATGGATGGTAGCCTGTCGCCTGGCTCATGCCACCACCCCCACCGCCCGCTTACAGGGGTTCAGTACCCCCCAAATTCTCCTGGGCCTTGCAGTGCCCCCCTAGATTACCCCACTGCCCACAAGGGGGGTACCATCCACTTTGGGAACCACTGATCTAAAGGGATGCCATGTAGAAGATGGTATGAAGTGATTCAGAAACGGGAATGAGAATCACTGGATTCAAATTACAATAAAAGAAATTCCACCTAAACATCAGAAGAACCTAATGTTGTTAAGAGCTATATGACAAGAAAATAAGACTATCTCAATTATTATCTCTGACACAGTGTATACTAGAGTTTTGTGCAGAGTTTGTTTATCCTCTCAACCCATCTGGTTGTTTCCACCTAACAGTTGCTCTCATAATAAAGCACCTTCCTTCTCTCCCATCCCTTATAAAGGCCAAACCCCACTGCTCCTGAAAAAAATGGTAACTCTGATGTTTTTTTAAAAAAAAAATCCAGGTCTTAATGAAGGATATGGAAGGGGAGCCTGTGGGCAGTTCCCCCCACCCCATAATGGGGGCTTTCTTAACTCTGGTGAGCTGCTTTTTGCTGACGATGCTGCCCTTGTCGCCCATTCAGAAGCAGCCCTGCAGCGCCTAACATCCTGCTTTGCAGCAAGCTGCAGAGCTGTTTGGGCTGGGAGTCCTCTACCAGCCCGCACCACAGGAAGAACATCATCATCCCCACGTCAGCATAGGCATATCTATGCTTAAGTCCATTCAGCAGTTCACCTACCTGGGAAGCATCATTTCTTCAGACACCAAGATTGATAAAGAGATAGATCACAGATTAGCAAATGCATATAATGTATTTGGAAGGCTTCACAAAAGAGTCTTGAGCAACAAACACCTGAGGCAAAGCACCAAAATCAGTGTGTACAGAGCTATCGTACTGTCTATTCTCCTCTATGGGTCTGAAACATGGGTCACCTATCGCCAACAGCTACGACTCCTCGAACGCTTTCATCAGCACTGTGTTCGCACAATCCTAAATATACACTGGATCAACTATGGGTTGATTTGCATGCGGACCAAAAACCACAGCTCATCTGTTTTTGGGAGGTGCAGGAAAATCGATATGGGAGCCTTATGGAAGAAACAAACAGAAACAAATAGCAATTCACCCCAAATGCATAAGCCTAGTGTATACATGTTTAGTGCAAACATAAAACATCTTTGGATGGTCCTAGATTGACAGTTTTCAGGAGTGTTTTGTCTGTGTATTCCAATATTGCATGGGGTTGGACTAGTTGTCCATTGCCGTCCCTTTAATTTTTTTAAAGAAAAGTTCAGATCTCTTTTGGATAAAAAAAACTTTGGAATAATGTAGTTGTTTTTTATTTAAAAAAACAAACAAAACATCGAAACAAGGAAAGGTTTTTAATAGTTCTGACCATTCTGTTCTTGCAATCATTTCTCCACAGGTAGAAACAGCTCTGTTTGTGAAGGATGTTGTTGTCACTGAGGTAGCAGAAGCAATAGTAAATAAACAACAATGATAAAAACCACTGAAAATAGTTCCAGCCAGACTTTCTTCTCTAGCATCAGAGGATATTGCTGCAGTCTCTGGTGTGTCTATTTCAAAACATTAATCTAATAATCCAACAGAGCTAGAGACTCCTGGTGGACAAAGAAAACACCTCTACAGGTCCATGCCTTACCCCCAAAAATCTATGTTCCACAGTGTTGAGTTTCCACTATTCACCTTCCCAAAACAAAAGGAGCCTTGAGCCCTTTCATTCTTAATGGTGTCCCTGATGCATATTTGCAGGGAGAGAGGTTTAAGAGGGTCAGCCCAAAGGCCTCTTGGCTATTTGTCCCTGTCAATTTAATCAAGTGTTTCCTCCCAAAGAAGGCTGCTCTTTGGTGAGTTTCCTCTTTCAAATTTGTCAGAGTCAACAGACATGACAAGGCCTGAAAAATAGCCTAAAATAAAGTAGTATAAGTAAGAAACAGAGAGGGAGAGACAAAGGAGGAGGGAGATGTAGCAGGGAGAAGAAAGGAGGGAACCAACAGTGTGTCTCCAGGCCTTCTCCTCCTTTGCTTTTGCAAATGGCCCGCTTGGGATTTTTCTCTTCTCCAAAGTCATTATGATCTTGCTTGAATTGATTGAATCCAAAGAAATAGTTCAGCATGTCGCAAGTTAAACAAGAGGAGAATGGCAGGTTGGTTTGGAATGGGGGCACTTTTGTCTTATGTCCTCCTTCCCTATGCCTGTAGCCAAAGTCTGAAATTGGCCAAATATGGAGTTCATTTCCAAAAAGTAACAAATCAAAGGAAATTGAAACATGAGTTATAGGTAGCACCACATTGTTGGTTAGATCATTATGTGCAGATTTTTTTTTTTTCATGTCAGGAGCGACTTGAGAAACTGCAAGTCGCTTCTGGTATGAAAGGATTGGCCATCTGCAAGGACATTGCCCAGGGGATGCCTGGATGTTCTGATGTTTTATCATCCTTGTGGGAGTTTTCTTTCATTTCCCTGCATGGGGAGCCGGAGCTGACAGAGAGAGCTCACCCGTGCTCTCCCCAGATTCAAACCTCCAACCTGTCGGTCATCAATCCTGTTGGCACAAGGGTTTAACCCATTGCACCACCGGGGGCTCCTATTATGTGCACGAATGCATCTCTTTCTTGGCATTACTTTGTGAACAAAGATTCTTAGGAAGGACTCATCCCACGCTTTTTACAAGCGCGTTGATGACTAAAAAGGCCAATCTGAGATAGGCAAGTTCAGTTGCAGAAAGCACAGCAGAAAGTCTCCTTGGGTGATGTTGTTCCCAAGTTGTGGTTCTTTCTACGTTGTCATTTCTCTTCGAGACCCATTCGGCGTGTCTTCTCGAAAGAGTCCGCAGCATTGTGGATAGTGCATCTCCATGCCTCCCGATGTGAGGCCTGGGTGGACCATTGTTGGTGATCAATCACGAAATCAGTTTGGTATGTGGCTTGAAAAATTGCATTTTATAGCAAAATAATGCATATCCTCACCACATTTTTTATCCTATTCTGGTAAAATTTGTTCAGATGGATTTGGTACCTTTTGGAAACAAGTTCCACAAATGTGGCCCCAGCTCTCTGACATACTCGCCTCATAAAAGATCAATGACAGCAAATGTTTTTGCAGACTAGATACACACACAAGTCGTCGTTGACTGCAATTCTTTATATAAGCCAACATAGCACTCAGAGGCAAGTCCCACTTGGATTCAATCAGGACTGCCTTCCATGTAACTGGAGCCTGGCATTGTGAAGCAGACGCACAGCACCATATTGCTTAATGTTGATGGAACTGGAGAGCAAAAATCACATGTAAGCTTTCTACGAAGAAGAGCTTAGCAGATGCACCAGTCAAAGTATTACGCACCCTTTCCTCTGAGTGCTCACCTTTAAAGCTCTCCCTGTTTTTCTCTCTCTTTCCTGCTCTAGACTTAAGCAGCTGTTCTCTATAACCAGCAAACAACTGTTCGCTCAGCTTTTTCATGCTCGTGTACTGCCCCCTACAGTGCTCTTCCGGAAAACAGAGGAGAGGAGAAAATCTTATCAGCATTCCTTACTGAGGCTTACAAAACTGATCATAGGGGTCTGAATGTTTCCCCCTTCATCCAGTCTAGGATTGCAGTGGTTTTTCAAGGGATTCAGAGGTTGTCCCTGTAAACCTGCTTCTCCTGTCTTTTTTAACCAGAGGTAGCAAAATATGCAACTTGTATTTTCTGTATTCAAAAATGCAAAAAAAATATCAATCTAGCACTCTCCACATCTATATATATAAAGGAAGACCCGTCATCGAACGACTGCCATAGGCAGAGAAACCTTCCAAGGCAGAGACACCAAACTTGGCAACAAAAATAGGCCTCAGACAAGGAAGATTTTTAGCAAAGAAACTTTCCCCCCCAAAACCTAGAAGGCCCCCAAAACAACGATACAAAAAAACCAACATTTCCCAGCGTCCTCTGCGGCCGCCAGCGAATCCCATTGGCCAACATCAGCCCACACAAAATGCCGGGAGGTTGAGTTCCCATAGTAACGGTGGGCGGAGCCAGCCAAGGCTAGGTTAGAATGCTGAGTGAATTGAATTTAGTCAGTTGGTGTTTGTGGGTTAAACTGTCACAACCAAGCTCTAGGAGGGAGCAGGCTCTTAGTGGCAGTCGGAGTTTGGAACTGTAGTTCTGATAGATTGTGCTCTACAAACACCACACCCACAACATGACAGCCACACAACTCGCGATGCCTACCTCTACAGACCCACAACACAACACACACACAACACACACACAACACACACAACACATACATACCACTGCTATACAGAAACCTACACAGTACAACCAACTAACACACCCCACATACACACCGTACATCCACACCACACTACCACTGTACACTCACAACAACAAACTACACACTCAACACCACAAACTCTTCTCCAAGCACCATCTCACCCACACGCCACCAATACTCCACTTTACAAACACCACACCCACAACATGACAGCCACACAACTCGTGATGCCTACCTCTACAGACCCACAACACAACTCACACACAACACACGCAATGCATACATACCACTGCTAAACAGAAACCAGCACAGTACAACCAACTAACACACCCCACATACACACCGTACATCCACACCACACTACCACTGTACACTCACAACAACAAACTACAGACTCAACACCACAAACTCTTCTCCAAGCACCATCCCACCCACACACCACCAATCCTCCACTTTACAAACACCACACCCACAACATGACAGCCACACAACTCGCGATGCCTACCTTTACAGACCCACAACACAACAGACACACAACACACACAACGCATACATACCACTGCTAAACAGAAACCTACACAGTACAACCAACTAACACAGGAGGACATAACAACTACCAGGAGGACATAACACTAACACACATAGGGCACCAGGGACACAGGCACCACTGACAAACACATACCGCCGGAATAACACAAACTTGCAAAACCGACAAAAAAAACCCAATCCTGCAAAACAAAAACCCACCCCAACCAAAATTCACAACAAACACTACTGGCAAACCACCCCCTCCACACCACAACCACCACACAGCCAGACTGAGACAACTAGGTCACCACAATACACACAAAATACACCCCACAAATACCTGACAACTTCCCCAACACAAAACCCAGGACTGCACTCACTACTCACCACCACACACACCTCTAAATACACACACGTCCCAGGCACAATACTCTAGCAATTCCTACCCACACAACACAACTTCCTATCACAACCCATCCAGGCACAATACTCCAGCAATTCCTACCCACACAACACAACACAACTTCCTATCACAACCCATCCCCCCAACCTTATCGGACCCTGCACACAACACCTACCACCACCACAAACAAAAACCAACTCCACCTATACTCCAACCACAACACAACACTGCACTGATACTCTACAAACACACACAGACACCCAAAACACCCCACCCACACAAGCATTCCACAACATACTACTACCCACAATGCCACCCCCACACACCCACTAACTAACCAAAAAAGTAATACCTACACACAACACAATACGCACATAACACAACCTTGCGTCTACTGCTCAACCCATTTGTATGCCATTCCTTCCTTCCACACAGGCATAAGCTGACCCAAAATACAAGCCATGCCTCCTAAAAACTACATCATCGGACGACACACTCGCAACGCTACATACATCAAACAAAAAAGGGCAGAACAAACGCCAGAACAGAAAGACACACCGACAACTCCACAGGACTTCAACATCCCACCCACCAGAACAACCCACAACGACACAGCCATGACCCCACCAAGACCATAAGTAACATCAATTCCAACCCTTACATACTCAGACTTTCTCGCATCTCCTAAATAGGGCACAGCAACGCGTGCCGGGTACATCTAGTATAGATATATGTTCTACCAGTGGATTATGGATCACCCCCTAAATTAGTGTTTTCCCTAAATTAGTATTTTGGACTCGAACTCCCAGAAATGCCTGCCAGATTACCAGCTCTCAGGAATTGTGAGAGCTGAAGTACGAAACACATGGAGGACCAAAAGTTGAGAAACGCTGTCTTAAATAGAAGATTGTATGTTTAGCAAAAGCAAGTTTCATGCACAGATACAACAGAAAAAAGTAGGGGAATATCTTGCAATTCAGTTGAGTATTAAACAAACTCTGAACTCCATCCCTTGTGATTGCAACACAGCAATGGGCAGTGTAGCTTTCCAGTGTAGCTTTCCAGATGATACTGGACTACAACTCTCACTCTTTCCCTTGCCCCCAGTGGGACAATGGGTTAAACCCTTGTGCCAGCAGGACTGCTGACTGAAAGGTTGGTGGTTCGAATCCAGGGAGTTGGGTGAGCTCCCGTCTTTCAGTTCCAGCTCCCCATACGGGGACATGAGAGAAACCTCCCACATTATCAAAAGACATCTGGGCATCCCCTGGGCAACGTCCTTGCAGATGGCCAATTCTCTCTGGGGAGCTTCTACATTATTGATTAGTTAGAATCATCCATGTCATATTATCTCAAATTCTTGTGAATGAATAGATGTGACAATTAAAAAGTGAATAAAGTGGACAGGAAGAAAATCAATGCACTGGAAATGTAGTGCTGGAGGAGTTCTGTAGACACAGCTGTTCTCCAAAATGTTTTTTCCAAATATAAGGGTCCTAAGTCATATTAAGTCTGAACTAGAAGGCAAGATAATTGAAGATGTTTTACTTTGGTTGTTTCATGAGACAATGGGCATATCTACATGGACCACTCAGTGTGAAGACTCACAGAATCAGCTCCGTGATGGCTGAACAATGCATGGTGCTGATCTACAGTAGCATGGACCAAAGTTGCTTAATGTGGTCTTCAACCACGTTAACCAAAACAATGGGTTATTCTGAATTCTGCCCCAGAATGTGGAGCAAACATGACTACGTGCTCATGTTCTCTAAATTGCAGTGGCCAGCAGGGAAATCATGGGCCATTGTAAAGGGTCATGCCAGTCTCTCGATGTCTGGAGTGAAGTTGGTTGGAGCAAAGAGACTATCGGAGAAGGTGGGAAAGTAGGAGGTGATTCCTCCTCTCTCTCTTTTACTTCCTTCATTGTGGTAGCGACTGGCATGACCCATGATGCCCCACTGGCCACTGTGACAGGGAGGAGGGGTTAGTAAAGATGGAAGTCTATAGAGGGGCAGAGCCAGATCTGATACCACGGGACACTCAGGACTCCCTCCTACTTCTGCAGTGGCTGGGGAAGGGGGAAATCTAAACCACGCTGGGGTGATTTGCCATTTAGCACCCTGGATAGGTCCCAGGATAAGATGTCCATGCAGATGTACCAACTGTAATTTATTAGAAAAGATCAAAATGTTCAGCAGGTAGAAGACAGTAGAAAAAAGGGAAAACCATTCTGCAGGTATATTCACTGAGTCTAAGAAGCAATAGATATTCCGAACCATCACCAGAAGTCGTTGATTTGACAGCAAATGACAGCAATAAATAGATAAAGGTATAGATTTCTCCATATTGCCTACTAAAAAAATCTGGAGAATGTAAAGCCATACATACTTTGAGAACTTATAGCTAACTCTATTCAAAATAGCATTCACCTGTGGGATACTCAGAGAAGCTGGCTAACCTATCTATAACAGGAATTATTTGAAAAAGAAATACAGATCACTACATGCATAACATGATGACTACGCCCTACATCACTGGAGAAATTATACTGTTTAGCTGGTACTGCACTACCTGACATTCGCCGGAAATTAGCAGCCAATAATGACAGGACCAAGGCATTGACATCTTTGGCCCATTCCCTGTTCGGATATCAGCCAGCATGCCTACGCCTTAAATCAATAAATGGTTTTCTAAGATCTACAGAGATACTTGCAGGAACACCTCAGCAAGCAAGAGTCCAAAAGTGGCAGGCAAAAACCCAGAGCCATGGCTGACACCGAATGAGAGACTCCCCCCTGGGTACACACAAGACTGGGTGAATAGGAAGGTGCTAAACAGACTGTGCTCTGGCACCACAAGATGCAGAGTCAACCTTAAGAAATGGGGCTACCAAGTAGAGTCCACAACATGCGAGTGTAGAGAAGAGCAGACCACAGACCACCTATTACAATGCACCCTGAGCCCTCCCACATGCACAATGGAGGACCTCCTTATAGCAACACCAGAGGCATTCCAAGTGGCCAGTTTCTGGTCAAAGGGCATTTAATATAATGCCAAGTTTTTTAAACGTCGTGTTTTCTAAATACATTTCAACTGTACCCTTGGTTTGCTTCTAGTATGATTGATACAAATCAGCATAAAAGGTAGGTAAACACTTTCTGCTATGTGACAATTCATGTCAGACAATTTCCTGAAGGTAGTTGGGGAGCTTAATTTGCTATCTTGGGCTCACCACCCAACTTATTTCTAATATAGTCGTCCTGGACTCATGAATACTAGAAATCTGCATTAAGTGCTATATTTATAGGACCAAAGCTCGGCTGCATTAAGGGCTGATTAATGCCATAATTGAAGATCCAACGAAAAGGAAAGAATCTCTTTGTTCCATATAAATGTGATTGTGGCCAATATCAATCTAATTAACTAGTACTAATAAATGTTTTTAAATACGCACTGTATTTGGAATGCAGTTGAGTGTATAATAGCTACTAAATCTCATAAAAGTCTTCTTTTTAAAAGCACGGCACAAGGATATAATTAAGAGATTCTGAAACTGCTTTGGTGACGTGCATGTGTGTGCGCCTCCAAAGTGCCAATTAGCTATATTATTTTACAAAGAACAAATTAGGAGTTTTGGAAGTGATATTAGCTTTACTCCATTTGTTTCAGAAGGTTTATTTTCATCTTTTCATCTGTCAACTTTGTGGCACTTAAAGCATAAAAAAGTTGGCTTGAATGTCTAAAGCAATTAGGTTGTCACTACAATTTTAATGTCTACCCCCAGAGAGAGAGAGAGAGAGAGAGAGAGAGAGAGAGAGAGAGACGCACAGAGAGAGAGACAGAGACAGAGACAGACAGAGACAGAGAGAGACAGAGAGAGAGAGAGACAGAGACAGAGACAGAGACAGAGAGAGAGAGAGGCAACAATTCGATTCCATGTAAACACACATAAAAGGTAAAGGTTTCTCCTTGACATTAGGGGTCCTTCCATACAGCCTTATATCCCAGAATATCAAGGCAGGAAATCCCATATTATCTGAGTGTGGGCTCAGATAACGCAGTTGAAAGCAGATATTGTGGGATTTTCTGCCTTGGTATTCTGGGATATAGGACTGTGTGGAAGGGCCCTCAGTCTAATCATGTCTGACGGGTGTGTATGTGTGTGTGCTCATTTCCATTTCTAAGCTGGCATTGTCCATAGATGCCTCCAAGGGCATGTGGCTGGCATGACTGCTATTACCTTCCTGCCAAGATGGTACCTATTGATCCACTCACAGTTTGCAGGTTTTCGAACTGCTAGGTTGGCAGAACCTGTGGCAAACAGAAGTAGCTCACCCCGCGCCCTGGATTCGAACTATTGACCTTTTGGTCAGAAAGTTCAGCTCAGCGGTTTAACCCCCTGTGCCACCGGAGGAGCATACATACATACGTATGTATGTATGTATGCTCCTCCGGTGGCACAGGGGGTTAAACCGCTGAGCTGAACTTTCTGACCAAAAGGTCAATAGTTCGAATCCAGGGCTCCCCTTATGTCCCACCTCGAAATTTAGGATCTTCCGGGGAGACCCTGCTCTTGATCCCACCTTCGTCACAAATACGTTTGGTGGGGATGAGGGACAGGGCCTTCTCGGTTGTGGCCCCTTGCTTGTAGAACTCGCTCCCCAGCGAAATTAGATCAACATCTTCTCTCCTTTCCTTTAGGAAAAAGGTAAAGACTTAGCTTTGGAACCAGGCATTTGGTTAGATATTGGGCAGCTGGACAAGCAAAATGATGAAAAGGTTATGAAAACGGACTGGGGACTGGCTTTACGGAATTCGAACTATTTGTATTTTTAATTATTGTTATTTAATTGGATCAATAGGTACCATCTTGGCAGGAAGGTAATAGCAGTCATGTCAGCCACATGCCCTTGGAGGCATCTATGGACAATGTGTGTTTTATGTGTGTTACGTGTATGAAGTGTATATGGAAGATGATGAATGTCACTATCTCAGCTAGTTATATATTTTTAATATTTCAAGATTAAGGATGCTCAACCTGCATTATTTTTTTTTAAAAAAAACCTTGAACTTTAATGATATTTAAAGGAGAGGAGCTTTAAGTAGGTTCTGGTTGGTACAGTGTGCCAACATGATGTCTTTCCTAGCTATTCATGGACAATACAACCAAACTCTGAATGCCAGAATTGGCTGTCCATCATATTGGCCAGGCACCCAGTCAGTTGTCAACAAGGATACCTCCTTAGGGAAACACTTCCACCCCATATTATTTGACATAGTGGGGAAACCATCCCCAAGATAGACCCAAAGTTATCCCTATTCCCAATTTCTAGGCCCCATGACCCACAGAAGGAAACCTGATGATATCCCCTTCATCTACTTCTTAAAGAAGTGATATATTTTTTTAAAAAAAAAACTCTGAACATCACATATCCCCAATTATCCTGTCTAAGATTCTACAAGCTACCATACGTTCCATGAATCAAATGCTGCCAGTCTTAAATTGCTTGGTTCTTGAAATAGCATAAAGTCCGAAGGAAACAAATTACATTTCCAGATTAACTTTCCAGGCTTTACCCCATATGCAGAAAATTCTGTTTAATTTTTAGGTGCCCCCGTTTACCTTCAAATATGCCAGGCATGGGACCACAATTAGAGAAAATTATGGTGCAAAAATACAAACTCCCAAGTGGATTACATATACAAGATTTAAGAATTGTAATTGCATTATCCCCCAAGCATAATCTCAAAATGAGCACTTGTGTGTTAATAATAGCACTCAGGTGAAAGTGCCAAGTATTCACGTCTGAGCACCAATGGAGCTGGAATCAATGGCACTTGGGAATAAATTAGCCTCATATTTATACCAGAACAGTTAAACCACAGGTGGGAATAAATACAAACTTGAAAACAGAAAGGGGGTATCCTCATTTTAAACATCTGGTGGTCATCCAAATAGCTCATGGGCCTCTTCAATGCACTATTCAGCAAAATGGAGGCTTGGGCATTGGGCATGTTCTGGAAATCCAGCATAATTTTCCCCATCCTCATAACTCTCTGGGGTTGCATTAGACCAGGCAACTTGGGAGCCGCATGGCAAGCCAGAGTGGGGTGGGTGGGCCGGGAGGGAGGGGGTTCTCCCCAAGTCCCCTCCCTGACTTTTCCTTCCCTTCTTCTACTCTTTTGGAGGCAGAAAGTGAAGGAAAGATGGGAATCATCTGGATCCCAATAAGGTTGGCCTTCGTCAGGATGAGATGATGGATAGGAGGGAGGGGGAAAAGTGTATTAATTAGACTCAGATTGCCTACTCCTGATATAGAATGCTACAGTCCTAGAGATGGAAGAGACCCCCCAAGGGCCATCCAGTCCAACCCCCTGCCATGTAAGAAGGCACAATCAAAGCACTCCGGATAGACAGCCTCTGCGGAAAAGCCTCCAGAGAAGGAGACTCCACCACACTCCAAGGCAGTCTACGCCGCTCTCCAACAGCTCTTACTCTCAGGAAGTTCTTCTTAATCTTTTCAGTCAAATCTCTTTCCTTGCCATTTGAACCCATTGCTACCTTGTGACCTGGTCTCTAGATCAGCAGGAAGTGAGTTCCCCCCCTCCCGTCCCCTCAATGGGACACCCTTTGAAGTCTTGAAACATGGTTCTCATGTTCCCTCTCAACTGTCTCTTCTCCCAGGTGAACATCACCCAGGAAGAGAGGAGGAAGGAAAAAGAGAAGGAAGAGAAGGATGGATGGATGGAAGAAGGGGTGAAAGGACATAGAGGGGAGGGAGGGAGGGAGGGAGGAAGAAAAGAGAGAAGGAAGGAAAGACAAAAAGAAGGAAGGAAGGAAAGAAGGAAGGAAGGAGAGGGGGGGAAGGACGGAGGGAGGAAAGAGAAAAAGAAGGGAGGATAGGATTATGTGTGAGAGAGAGGGCCCAAGAAAAGAGCCCAAGGGGCCACATATGACCCCAAGGCCTGGTTTGCCCATACCTACACTAGACCCTCTCAATGTGAAACCCAAGTGTGACTGGAGAGTAATTTCATTTTTAAACAATTGTGAAAGAACATAAGGATTTCTTGGTAAATAATCTCATTCCTTCCTTTAGAGGAGAATCATGACCCAAGAGACACAATTCCTGCATGAAGAGATGACAATCCCGATGGCTTGTCTAGAAGAAAGAGCAGGAGGATCAAGCAGTGGACACAGATTGCACCCCTTCCTTCCTTCTCATTCATTCACCACATTAGTAGCAGTATTCAGACATTCAGAGTTGGATGAGACCACACGGGCCATCCAGTCCAACTCCTGCTATGAAGGAATACACAATCAAAGCTCTCTTGACAGATAACCATCCAGCCTCTGCTTAAAAGCCTCCATAAAGCAAACTCAACCACACTTCCAGGCAGCATCTTCCAATAGTCACAATAGGGTGTTACGATCATTCAGGAGTGGAAATGTGTCAGGTTTTCTGGGTTCAGATATCTGTCTTGCCTCTTTAAACTTTCTACAGAAAGAAATAATAATTGGCTTGAATCCTGTTGGGAGTCTTACACGTGGGTCCCTTACAGAAGTGGTATTAGTGGTATTTAGGGTATTAGAGGCAGAACTGTGCATGAATAGATAGGTAAAGGTTTTCCCCTGACATTAAGTCCAGCCGTGTCAAACTCTGGGGTGTGGTGCTCATCTCCATTTCTAAGCCAAAGAGCCAGCGTTGTCCGTAGACACCTCCAAGGTCACATGCATATTTTGGTCTGCATCAGGGATGGACAGAGTATCAAGAAGCCATGATTAAGGGAAAACTTGATTGTTACCAAGTAGTACGAATCTTCAGTTTTGGACATATTCAGCACAAACGCTGTAAAATTATCAAAAAATTGTTTTTTCTTTGCAGAAAACATCCATTTTCTGCGCAGGAATACCACAAATCTTGGACTGAATGAATTTCAAACTGCAAATCTGGCTGCCGACCCTGGACGGTGAGGCACTATGCCCGTCGTCATCTGTAAAAAGCCTTGGTGTCCTTTTAGACCCCCTGCTGTCAATGGAGACTCAAATCTCCACTGTCAGCAGGACCACATTTTTTCATCTGCGGCAGGCGAAGTGGCTGGCTTCCTATTTGTCCCGGAACAACCTGGCCTCGGTGCTCCAGGCTACGGTCATCTCAAGACTTGACTACTGTAATGCTCTTTACATTGGCCTTCCCTTGACTGCGACCCGGAGACTCAAGCTAGTGCAGAACACCACAGCTCGGCTTCTCGCAGGGAAGCCTGCGAGCTGCCATGTAACACCTATCCCTGCGAGAGACCTGCACTGATTGCCTATCGAATTCTGGATCACTTTCAAGGTGTTAGTTCTGACTTTTAAGGCCTTATATGGTCTGGGGCCAGTGTATCTATTCTAAGGGATCGCCTGTTCCCTTATAACCCCCCAAGGTCACTACGGTCAGAAGAGTTGAACCTTCTTGCTATTCATAGTGTCAGATCCTTTCATCTAACAGCAACCTGTTTTTAAGCAATGTATGTTTCCTGTGTTTTTATGCTGAACCTCTGGCACTACGCCATTGGCCTGTGAGCCGCCGCGAGCCCCCGGGAGTCGGCGGTGCAAAAATCCAAATAAATAAATAAATAATAAATAAACCTGGCAGAGGGTATTCTCCATCATAGGCCCAGTCCTATGGAACGTCCTGCCGCCGGAGACTTGGGCCCTTCGAGATCTGAGCTCCTTTCGTAGAGCATGCAAAACCCACCTCTTCAGGCAGGCTTTTGACAATTGCTGAGTTTTAAACCACTGTTTTATTCTGTATTGTTTATTCTTTGTTGCCAATCAACAAAGACATAACACAATTAAAAAGGAACACTGCTACACAGTCCCAGTGTAGAACCTTGGATAATATATTCACGCCGTTTTAAAATATTACTAGTTTGGCAAACCTGACAACAATGTCTTGCTAATAACATATCTACTGAACATTTACCTAAAGTTCTCACTGTGCAATTAACTGCATCAAATATTATTTTACAATTATTTCGGTGAATTATTTTGCAGAGTCATGTACAGGTCCTTCTCAAAAAATTAGCATATAGTGCTAAAGTTCATTGTTTTTCATAATGTAATGATACAAATTAAACTTTCATATATTGCACACTAACTGAAATATTTCAGGTCTTTTTTTGTTTTGTACTGATGTATAGAAAAGGAGACAAAAAAGACACAGTTGCTGGTAACAGAACATGTCTCATTATTACCTGTCTTGGTGAGCAAAAGGTTATCCAGATGTCTATCTCCAACACCGAGGATGTATGTTATTACACAATAGCCAGCTAGAAATGAAAAACCAAGTCATTATTATCTTACAAAAGTTCTTGTTCTCTAGAAATCTATCAAGTGTGCTCTAGACAAATGCCTGGGACACGATACTGTGGAAAACAAAGGCAGCACAACTTTTTATACCTCTCATCCTTGAAGGTTCCAGATACTGCGACACCTCACCAACTTAATCTGAAGCTTCATTGCTAAGAGGCATCTCTCCTGATTCTATGTAACTCTCTGCCATACCAAGTGGTAAATGCATTCCTTGTTAACTAGAGATAACTTAGTCCACTGCTTCTTAAAATGTGGGTCCTGACCCCAAATGCAGTCTCTTTAGCTCAGGCAGAAAATCCCAAAATATCTCCTCTGAACTGAGTTATCTGAGTCCAGACTGCCATATATCCCAATTCAAAGCAGATAATGTAGGATTTTCTGCTTTGATATTCTGGGATATAGGGCTGTGTGGAAGTGCCCTACAATACAGGTGGATTGGTTCAATTCAAAAAGCCATGGCTGTAAATCTACAAGAGCCAAGCAAGACAATAGATGATTGGCTCTTCCAGGTCTTTTATTTATTTGTTTATTACTAGCCGTTCCCTGTCACGTGTTGCTGTGGCCCAGTCTGTGTGAATGTTTTGCGAGTGTATACTGTATATGTGTGTATATATGTGGCTTTGCGCATGCGTTGTAATTTTTTTTGCTGTGGCCCAGTCTGTGTATATGTGTTTTGTGTGTATATATGTGTGTGTATATATTTGTGTATATGTGTGTGTATGTATGTGTGTGTGTTTGCGTGCATATATGTGTAGTTTTGAGCATGCGTTGTAATGATATTTTGTTTGTTTGTTGGCATTTTAAGTCTCTTCTGCTGTTTTTCAGTGTTTTTATGAGTGATGGTCACTCGTTGGCCTGATAGGTGTATTGTGACCAAATTTTGTGTCAATTCATCCAGTGGTTTTTGAGTTAATCCCACAAACGAACATTACATTTTAATTTATATCAATTTACAGTATTTATATTCTGCCTTTCTCATCCCGAAGGGGCCGAAGGGCGGATCACAGAACACATATACAGCAAACATTGTACAATGACCAGACCAACAACAGATAGATATATTTAGGCTTTTTTCTCATCACTCGGCATCTTTTGGAGGATTTATTCATAGGTTTGCTATAAGTCAAACTCACCTTGATCACAAAAGCAGGACTTTGCTGTAAGCTCCAACTAGAGCTTCTCAACGAAATCAATGGGTTATAATCACATGTTGGTTCTACATACTGTATTTTCCGGCGTATAAGACGACTGGGTGTATAAGACAACCCCCAACTTTTCCAGTTAAAATATAGTTTGGGATATACCCGCCGTATAAGACTGCCCCTCTTCCTACGCACACCAAATAAAAACTCAAAAAGCATCAGATTTGATTGCAATATGGTAATTTTCCTATGACTGTACCTCCTTTTCTGCCTCTCAGACCTCGCACATGCACACCTGCTCCGCTTCACTGCATTCTTCAGGAGCGAGATCTGAGGAGCAGAGGAGGAGGTACGGTAATAAGATACAAGGGCGGGCCAGACAGGTAAAAGAGGTGTGTTTTTCTGGGCCCAGAGCCACTCTATCTCTTTTTTCCATACCCCGGGTGCCCCGGACGCATGCAGCTTGCTCCGCCCTTCACTTAAACCTTCCTGGTGAGACGCCCTTTCACCTCATCATCGAGACCGCATTAAGTCCACGAATCCTGATGAATGGATTTTCTTCGACTCTACTTGTACGGCGTCGCCCTTAATGCTTTCATACAGTGGCTGCATATGGCAGGGACACGGCCACTGCCATTTTTGAGCTCTACCCACCATATGCGGCAACCACAGATTCTCCAATCTGGATTGGAAGTTTCAGCACCTGCTCTATAAGTTGACTCCCACATATAAGACAACTCCCATGTATAAGACGCCTGACTTTTGAGAAGATTTTCTTGGGTTAAAAAGTAGTCTTATATGCTGGAAAATACGATAATTAAAAAGTGAACCTAGAAGGTTTATTCTTTTGGGCATAGAAGTTTAGGACTCTTAATGACTGGACTTTGACAAGCTCTAGGCATTCCTTACCACAGCTTTTGACGTAGGTATCCATCACTTCTGCACTTATTCCATGAGGTCCAGTTTCACTGGGTGCGTGTTTTCGGAAAAAGTTCTGAAAGAATGTCATTAGAAATATTATTTCTTTTCTCAATGCTCTGGAAGGGTCTGGCTCCAGAAAAATCTATTAGCATATGCTTTTCAACGGAGGGCTTTGCCCCCTCCTGCCCTGTATTTTAAAAAAGGACAATATTTAGTGCTGAAATGGGCTATTTCTTTTTATTTTCTTTTTTCTCCCTTTAAGCAGATAACATTAAGCAACGAACAATCAAGCAAATTACATTTCCTTTCCTTAGCGCTACCCCGTAACACTTTAGGTTGATATCTGATCAAATTTTCCTTAACCTTCGCAGCCAAGAGATTTAAAATCACTTTACATTACACACACTCAAGGGTCCCGTCTTTTCTTTAAAAATAATCCCATCCCATTGGATTTCAAAATGCAGAGTTATTGCATAATTACGGAGGGTGTTAAATGCTTCAGAAGCAGATATATTTCTTTTGTGCCCGAGTTGCAAAATTTAAATAGCATTAGCAATTCAAAACGATTGTGAATGAAGACACACGAAACAAATTACAAAACGTGCATTAATTCATTTTATTTAAGGGAAGAGGGGAAATGGCCTTCGGGGTTGCAAGTGGAATTCCAACTGTGAATTGGCCCAGAAATTATGTTGCAGATGAAAGAGCAAGGAAACCAGCACGGTGCAATGGTTTGAGTGCTGGACTATGACTCCGGAGGCCAGGATTCAAATTCACGCTCAGGCAAAAGTAAACCCACTTGTCAAGAGAACCTTACGCTTTTATGTCAGGAACAACTTGAAGGCAAACAACAACAACAACAACAATATAACCACTGCCAGTCCTCCAATGCCCCATTTAAAAGAAAGAATCATCATGATTTGGGGGGGTTTCCCCCAAAATTTCAGAGATCACAACAAAGCACTCCTAGTTCCACACAGAAAACCCTCAGCACCCCTTCCAAAACCCAACAGAAAATGAGAAGGATGATCAAGAAGATACTGTATCTATGGGATAATATATTTCTGGACTTCGTGTGGATGCACAAAACTCCGAGTAATAGTGAATGCTCCTGAATGGAAGCACTTTTGGCTTAGCAGTATCATAAATGAATATATGAATAAATCCAGTCCAATGGATATAAGGGTCCTACAGTACCACTATGAGGATTAAATTGGGGAGGGGGCATTCTCAATTTCTAGCAGTTCAAAAACATGCACATGTGAGTATATCAATAGGTACTGCTTCTGCAGGAAGGTAACAGCACTCCATGAAGTCATACTGGCTACATGGCTTAGGTGTCTACGGACAACGCCGGCTCTTCAGCTTAGAAATGGAGATGAGCACCACCCCGCAGAGTAGGGCACGACTAGACTTTACCTATACTTTTTTTAGGGCACTCCACGCATCTGAAGAAATAGACTAAATGTATGATAGTTTATGCCACAATTTCTTTCTCTCCACCTCTAAGACATTACACGATGGTACTTTGTTATGTTTTGTTGCAGTAGCCATAATAATTTCAACGCAAACACACACCTGTATGCTTTCTTCAGTAGCAAGAACTTCTGCCACAGGGACTGACTGGATGAATTGCATAAAACCTATGGGAACAAAGAAAGGTAAATAATGAGACAGAACAGCACATGTAGTATTCATATGGTTTAAAGGTGTATTTGCCAAACTGATTATCTTTAGTGTTGTTATTTCAGAGTTTAATACACACTGTATCTTTAAGTAATTGTTGCTGCAGATTTTGTGGCTGGCAAAGGAAATAAAAACCAGAACTCCAAAGTGTGCTTTCCAGACAGGAAGGAAGGCAATAGCATTAAGGGAGCTTATTGAATACTGTAAAGTCTTATGATTCAAATGTGCAGGTGTAATAGTATGAACATTTAGGAATGCGCACTGCATAAACACCAAATGGCTCCTCCAGTGAGAAAAATGAATCATAAAGGGAGAAATCACCAGGACCGTCTTGTCCAATCCTATTCTGTCATGTGGACATATAAAATTAAAAGCCCCCCCCGAAGATGGCCATCCAGTTTCTGCTTGAAATCTCCAGCAAATAAGACTCCACCATATTCTCGGGCAGTATATTAGACAAGGCAGAGGGATTCCTGGTCAGTCAGAAGGAGGATCAGGGTGTGGGATTACAGCCTGTGTTGGATGGGTCGCACTCCCCCTGAAGACACATGTCCGCAGTCTGGGGGATGATCCTAGACTCATTGCTGACCGGTGGTAGTCAGGAGTGCCTTTGCACAATTAAAACTTGTGCACAAGCTGTGCCTGTACCTTCAGATGTCAGATCTGGCTATGGCAGCCCACGCCTTAGTCCAGTGGTTCTCAACCTGTGGGTCCCCAGATTTTTTAGCCTTCAACTCCCAGAAATCCTAACAGCTGGCAAATAGCAAACTGGCTAGGATTTCTGTGAGTTGTGGGCCAAAACACTGGGGGACCCACAGGTTGAGAACCACTGCTTTAGTCACATCTTGCCTTGACTACTGAAACACTGTCTACATGGGGCTTCCTTTGAAGATACTGTGTTCCCTTGCTACTTGACTGGAATGGTATTGCGGCAGATGGCATTGGGATTTGTTTTATGGTTTTAAATAATGCTACATGTACTGTTTTTTAATAATTACGTAATGGTTTTAATGTTTATGTATGTGATTGTGATTATATTATTGTAATTGTGATGTAGCGGCCTTGTACTGTTACTAATGTCCTGAGCCCCCTTTGGGCGTAGAGAAGTAACAGGTACAAATACCTGAAATAAATAAATAAATAAATACTTCGCAGTTCGCTTTTAGCAGACTTGCTGTTTTGTGGGTTTTTGAAAATATTAATATAAAATATAAAATATTTATGTCCAGTGGAGGCCAGGGCCTGAGGCGTGGTGGAGAAGGTCTACCTCCCTGGCCTCCACAGACCCCAAAAGTGCGGTGGCCTGAGGTGTGGCAGGGAAGGCTCCAAAGGCTCTGCCGGCGTCTGTGGAGGCCAGGGAGGCAGGTAGGCACCCTTGGGATGGGCCAGGAGGTGGATAAGGAAGCACGGGTAAGAAAATAATATATAATATATATAAAAGAATGTATAAATATTAAAATTAATATGGTGTCCCTACTTTGCGGATTTTCCCTTATCACGGGAGTTCCTGGAACGGAACTCCCGTGATAAGTGAGGGAACACTGTAGTACGGAAACTTCAATTGTTTCCGAGATCGGCAGACAGGTTACAAACTGGAGCCCCATACAGGGAAAGATCCACTCCCACTTTGCGGCAGCTCCACTGACTGCCGATCTGTTTCCGGGCCAAATACAAAGTGCTGGTCATTACCTTTAAAGCCCTAAACGGCTTGAGTCCAGGCTATTTGACTAATCACATCTCTTCCTACAAACCAACCCAGGCACAGTGGACAGCAGAGAAGGCCCTGCGCTCGGTCTCACCCTCATTTCAAGCATGGCTGGTGGGAAAGAGGGAGAGGGCCGTCTCTGTGTCCCCCCCTGCGGTGAAGCTACGTTCAAATCAACCGGCTGGACAGGGTGGACCCTCTCTTAAAGATCCCACCGCTGCCGCCAATATGTGACCACTCCACTTCTTGACCGGCCTCAGACTGGACAATCTTTCTATGTCCACACTGCTGACCTCCAATCCAAGGAAACCTCGAAGTTACCTCAGCAACTTCACGTTTATTGGCAGGGTACTGTCTCACCCCTTCACCATTTAACTGACTGGAGTTTTAAAACTTCTCAGTGACCACTTGACCACGCTGCCACCATTTATCCGGCTGACCACTGACTTTGAGGGCCACCACCAATAAAAGAATCAGGAGAGGTGTTTTCCTTTTAAGATGCAAACAATTTATTTTGACACAAATGGGTACAATCTTGGTTGGTTTCAAACTTCCTTAGAGGCACAACTTTTTTCTGTTACATAACACAATGGGGACCTATTATAGGGTTTCCACTAAACCTCTATAAACCCCTGCAACTTTAACTAGGGTCTCTATGCCCTTTAACTGGACTGCTCACTAGCAGACCTTAAGACACACACTAACACTGGACCGTTCTCTTTCAGTCCTTAGGACACTCTAAACTAGAACATAACTCCTCCCCTCTCATTTGGCAGTTGGCTTCCCGCTCTTTTCCAACTGTAGAATTCAAACCTGAACATTCTACTAGCCTCTAGCCCTGGTTGCCATGGCGACAGCTCTTCTAAGCTTCTGCCATGCCTCCCTTCTGTTTCACCCACAGAAACAAACCATAGAACATTCAAAACAACATACATTTTAACACATGTCACACAACATTTACACACAAATAATCAACATCATTACATTACCTTCCTACCTCCCGAAATTATTTTTAATTCTCTCTGTCCAGAGTGAATTAAAAATAATGCCGTAGCAAGACATTATATA